>JAODUO010000214.1:1015000-1030000 GCA_025642075.2 Ridgeia piscesae | reverse complement strand
AAGACAAAATAGACGCCATTGGTCGGGTGGACCTGGGGTGTATTTCAAAGTAAAAGTGCGCTGATAATTCGCACACCGGTGTCCGCCACTCATTCATTCGGTTGAGCGAACTCGCGTCAAGTAGAGTGAAAGAACTTGTCCAAGGTTCGACGCGACAGCAACGGATACGAAACCGAGGTCTACCGATTAATGGTCCGATGTTCTAGCCACGGCGCCACAGCGCTTCTGTGATGACGCTATTCAAGGACGCCCGTTCGGTGTATCTACTCAAATCTAATCTACAAAGTGTATCGAGATGATTCATCGGGTGTTCCCAATATATTAACTTTGCTAGCAGAATAAAAATGTCTCTACAATGACGTGTCCCCGTTTTATAACGACTTTTCGTCGGTCAACAAAGTACTAACCGGGTCAGCAATTAACACCTCCTAATTTCGGCGGCACCTGCTTTCGGATATTGGCACCTGGACACCGCGTGGCCGCCGGGCTGACGTGATGTGTGTAATGCTGTGTATACACTGCACCAAAACGACACTAAACCTGTTAACTATAACTCCTTATCTCGTTTACCTGTTGACCTGCCCGCACCTACACCGCCATACGGGACGAAGCGGGGTACTGCCTCGGTTGTCGCAACGCGCCCTCGATTCACGGGAAACAAACGTAACACAATACCCAAGTTGTAACACAATGCCAAACGTACAAATTGCTCGACAAAACCCCAACCCTACTTCAGTTATCACTGGCTCATCGGCCCACCCATATCGCTTAATTTGATACGTAGCGATCGACGAGGAGTTAAGGTAAGTAGAGGTCATGGGTATGAAACAAGGTTAGCGTTTGCGGGAGATTCTCACACAAACTTCTATACGAGGCGCACACAATAGATTACGGGGTATTGTGTGCGTTCCTCTATACCGGGTATTTAGCCAGGAGCCAGGTAGCTTATGACGCAAGATAATGAAACGTTTGACAAAAACGTGTTGCTTTTTGTGGTTTCTTTAGTAGTTCGTACAATAGATGTCGCCTTGGCCCAGATTTTCAATTATGTAACCAAGTTCAAGCAGTTTCATTCGTTACATGTTTCCTCTGCACATATCTATAGCTAGCTATGCGATACAGATGTGTTTGCTGCGAAATAGAAGGTAATTTGTCAGCTGTAATTGCAGCGTGGATGATTCTACGAACCGGTTCTCACGAACACAAAATAATAAAAATGTAATGTATAGCCCGTTTCGGAAATTGAACAGTAAATTCGACTTTTAGTAATGTACTACATTTGACGTGCAGTGACTAGTTATCTTTGTAACATCATATCTATTGAACATTGATTGTGTCACGATCTATTTGTGTCACACTTCCGAAGCTGTTTTGACAAGTCGTCTCTGATGTATCGTGACGAAACGATATAAAGGTATACAGGGCATCAGTATCGTAACATCATGTTATCCGTTAGCATACACCTACTCAAGTCGTATTTTAATGAAACACATCTAAAACACGTTCGTTGTCTTTTATTTTTGAACATGTCGAGTGCATTGCGCTGTGGACCACAACATCGATATTAATAAACATTACAACACCCAAATTGTATTTAAACGAGATGAATCGATAAAAAATAAACACATTTGGGCGCCTAATACATTAGCTATAACATTATAATATAAATAAATAAATAAATAAATAAATAAATAAATAAATAAATAAATAAATAAATAAATAAATAAATAAATAAATAAATAAATAAATAAATAAATAAATAAATAAATAAGTAAGTAAGTAAGTAAGTAAATATATATATATATATATATATAAATTTATTTATTTATTTATTTACAAGCGGACTTGGGGTCTTTAGCACTAAGAGAAGCCGTTATGACGCCAACGGTGCGCCATAGTCAGCCATTACTCTCCGTCTGTGCCTAGCTGGGATCCGTTTTAAACGGTCTGACAGAAGCGAACAGGCGCCGCCCCGATCTAGACGGACTACTTGCCGCAGCTCCGCCGAGTCGGAACAGGGCGTTCCAAAAGGTGCTGTCTGACGTCTGTCCCGTTGAGACGTAGCTTAAATAACGAAGACGCCATTGTTGTTGTATATGATAACGGTGGAATCACTGTGGACGCAACGTTATGTTTTTACAGGTACAAATGCTTGCCTGGTCTATCAGAGTTCGTAAATGTTAGTTATCTAGCCGTTGGGTGGGCTTTTCTCCCGGCATTTTATCTATAAGAAAGTTATACGGTAAATATACAGCCAATGAAGGTAAAGACAATGTAAAGACTGGTTTTGATTTATTGTTATGTGTCTTTGTGTGTATCGTTAATACATCAGTTACACTTTTTTTTAAATTAGTCTGTCATTCCATTAGAGTACTCACTATTAATGATATAACTCCATCAATATATATATATATATATATATATATATATATATATATATATATTAGGTAATTTATTCCAATATTCGAAGCATTGAAGGATTAACATGAATACGGTAAACTAGTTTATATAAGTTTGTGTGCAGATGACTAATACAGAAAACCATCTGTAACAGCTGCGTTACATCACCACAACAAGGCCCGACCTGCACGCCCGCAAGACATGGTTACTTATGGTTACTCATGTTGTTCCCAAGCAAACTCGGCGCATACAACCAACAGCGAGATGTCGGTGTGGGCCTAATGGCCCCTAATCACTGATGGTGCTCCACATAATGGGTGTTACGACCTCCCCATTCCCCGCACTAATGGCGCTCGTCATTAAAAGCACACTTCTGCAATTAGAAGTCACCCATTCATCACGACGATAACAAAGTGGAATTCCGCTTGCACTGCGCCTCTTCGAGACAAAAATACGGACATAATTGTTTAATCTTTGGTGACAATGTTGACAGTTAATGTCGGGGACTGAATTTATTCTTTCACAAATTACTTTCTTCGTCTTCATCTACTTTTCTTCTTCTTTTCTTCTTTCTTCTTTTTCTTCTTTTTCTTCTTTTTCTTCTTTTTCTTCTTTTTCTTCTTTTTCTTCTTTTTCTTCTTTTTCTTCTTTTTCTTCTTTTTCTTCTTTTTTTTCTTTTTCTTCCTTTTCTTCCTTTTTCTTCCTTTTCTTCCTTTTCTTCCTTTTCTTCTTTTCTTCTTTTCTTCCTTTTCTTCCTTTTCTTCTTTTTCTTCTTTTTCTTCTTTTTCTTCTTTTTCTTCTTTTTCTTCCTTTTTCTTTCTTTTTCTTTTTTCTTTTCTTTTTCTTCTTTTTCTTCTTTCTTCTTTTTCTTCTTTTTCTTTTTTTCTTCTTCTTTTCTTCTTTTCTCTTTTCTTTTTTTTTTCTTCTTTTCTTCCTTTCTTCCTTTTCTTCTTCTTCTCTTCTTTTCTTCTTTCTTCTTCTTTTTTTTTTTCTCTTTTTCTTTCTTCTTCTTCCTTCCTTTCTTCTTTTTTCTTTCTTTCTCTTTTTTTTTTTCTTCTTTTTTTCTTCTTTTCTTCTTTTTCTTCCTTTTCTTCTTTTTTTCTTCTTCTTTTTTCTTTTTTCTCCTTTTCTTCTTTTTCTTCTTTTTCTTCTTTTTCTTTTTCTTCTTCCTATTTTAATATTTTTATACTTTAATACTTTTGCTAAATCCTTATTTCATCCAGTGTCACGAATGAAAGGTGCACGTGGGCACCGACATATCAGTTCCTAGGACTGGTCATGGCCCATAACACTTGAATACAGGTTTCGAACGGTACATTTGAAAGGTGCAGAAAGGTTTCGCGGCCAATACGTCACCCTAGTCCATGTTTTACATGTTGTAAATCGTCTTCCAATGACTCAGGTCCAACAAACTCGGGTATAAATCAACACGTTTCTCGTATACAAACTCACGTCTGGAATCGGTTATAGGAACGTGAGCCATATCTATGACACGCAGCCGTGTTACCATGGCAACGGACAACCTTCGCTACATTCGACGAGTCAGCATTTGGTTGCTGCGAGCAACAGCGTGCGATCTCACTCGGGCCTCAGGTAGTGACCACCACCGGACTACCTACTGTCCGATACGTCCGGCTACGATTTGGTTTGTTTACGTCGTAAACCAGGTCACGTGTTTACCCACTAAGGTCGCTTCGTTTACTTCCGCCGGAGTAACGATCGGGTAGAACGAACTAGCGGCTTTGATTTCTCTTACAGAAATCACAGGCAAAGTGGGGGTAAACAAAAGTATCCAGATTTCGAAATGGCAGAAGACCGACTCATTCAAACCCCCGGTCATTCCTCGGTCATCCCCCAGTCAACCTCCAGTCATCCTAGGGTCATCTCGTCGAAAAGTCGCCGTTGTTGTCGTGTATCCATTGTCCAGTCCGCACCACTCGTGCAACAGGACAAACCATCCCCTCGTCGTCAGACTGTTTAATTATTTACAAGTCCAGATTGCTTGACAGCACAAAGCCTAGCAACATATGTAAACCGATATTGTAAAGTGCGAAATGCGACCTTTGTTGATATATAATTTAACGTGGTCAATGTCAACAGTGCGGATACGAGTGCGCTAATTTTACGCAACGTCATTGCAAGTACTGTGACGACTCTTCAGTATGGTACAAAGACTATACGCCGTCATATTACATTGTGACGTAGCTGAGGTGTTCCTTTTGGCACTCGGCACACGAATTGTGCCAACACAACAGATACGAGCGTAGAGATAGAACCTCGCGCGCCATTCTTATCTAATCTACGCAGATACGACTCCCTGAATTAGCGGGTATGCGTTTGATAAATGGTGTTGTCGTCGACACATCAGTCCACAACCAATATATGACCAATAACCGACGCAACAGTAGCTTGCTGAGGGATCCGTAAATGCTAGAGCTGTTTTCGTCAGCTGTGCAAACTATAGGTTTTTGCATCCTGAGATATGTAATCGTTTCGTAATGTAAACACAAACATTTCTCAGTTGATGCTGTCGAATTGACGTCAGTACTGATTCAAAAAAAGACGACGACAAAACACGATTTAATGCCCCACTTCATAGTTTGTTTTGCTCCTTGTAAAATGTATCCTGAGAACGTATGACGTTGACGAATGCGCCAACAGCCAACGGCTTTCATTCGAGTGCGGAATATACGACATTCCAATCAGCATTCTCTGAGGAGGGCGCCCCGATATGTGGCCCACTTCAAGTGTTCATTCTAACAAAAACGTACGGCCACAGTGCATGAAAACACACTGCCTCTACACAGATGTAAGCCTTTGCTCTGCAGCAGTGCTGTGGCTTAAGAAACCAGCACAACCCCACCAACGAATCATCAAAACGAAAACTACACATTTACGGCAAAGGTTGACTAACCGCATCCGTATAATCCACCCCATGAGTGTCAGCCTAGATGCCGCGTCATACGACGGCGGTTGAAGTCACTGACGGCTGGGGAGGACGGAGAAGAAGACATCATCTTCCCCTTAGTCACTCTCGCTCACTGAGGCGACCGACACTTCGCTATCGACGCACGACCCGGCCCGTGTGTGTTCAGCTGGACCCGTTCCCTCTCGGTCTACTCGCCCGACTTCGAGTCGTCGAGTATCATAGATGTATATCGCTCAGCAGTCCGCTAAACACATCTCCATTCCACGCCTTCTGTCTTCTGTCGACAATTCATCTTCATCCGACCAAAGTGCAATTGAAGTAAGACCACTCACTATGAGGAGTTCGTTCGTTATTAATCCGTGCGACGAAAGAGTACCCAATATAAATGGTGTTACGCAGGTTGTTTGTATTTCTGTGAGGATTTGTTTAGAGTTGAGAGAGTAGAAATGATGTATTTGTGCAGCGTATAGCAGCAGGACTGTCCAACTACGACAGATGTCAGTCGGTGATTGTCTTGCTAAAGAAACAGGTGTCATTTGTTTGGTGACGCGAACCAAGCAAACCAGTGTCTGGTTGTAGTCGAAATTAAGGGCTGTCAGGTTAGAGATTGTATTGTAGGAAAATTAAGTATTAGAATTTCACGAATTTTATACATGTGTATGTGTATGTGTAGAGAACGCTAGTTAATATCTGAAAATACGAATAGCCTAGTTGAAAACACCTGACAGGCGGTGAAGGAAACAATATAATGGCCGCCTATGGAGAACTCGAACATGGCCTTACGTCAATTGGCCATTGATTGTTGCGTCGCGTGGTCAAAGCAGAAGACATGTCCCATAGCTAATGATCATATCGCTTAATTATCTGCATTATCGGCCTTTTAAACAAGGTGTTTTTGTTGCGTGCACCGTACCGTGTATTCTCACTGTAAATGCGCTGTATTCGCGACGATACATACGGGCTAGGTGGATTGTATCAGACAGCGGTGACTTCTGTTGCTATCGCTCAACGTCTGGCTTCTTCGATCTGCAGGGATAGTTTTTTGGGTCGAGGCAGCGGGTGGGTGACCCCTGCCAGTGATTCACGGTATCACTGAGAGTGCATGAGTCTACGGTGATTCTACGGAGTCTACGCATCCAGCGGCATTGACGGCCGCCGCCCAACCCGCGTAGCACCAGTGGGTCAGTCCTGCGTCTTTCGGTATTTCATGAACAGTTGTATAAATTGTTGTCAGATTGTTTCTGTTAAATGAATCGATATATTGCGTGGTTATTATACTCACAAAATCGGTAATTAATCACAGCTTTTATTTATGAAGTCGTTTTTGTATAATTCGGTCCACTGTACTAAATTCGGCCGAATCTTTGCGACCAATTTGTCGCAAAGATTCGCCCGAATTTAGTACAGTGGACCGAATTATACAAAAACGACTTCATAAATAAATGCTGGGATAATTTACCGATTTTGTATTATTATATCTCATTCCAGCCATCTGTTTTTGTGGTCGGTATTTGTGGCTTTGAAAGCCGGCTGTGGAAATATCCACACTGTATCCGTGGGGTTGTGGTGTCACGCGGATGGGAGTAATCTTTAGTGTACCGACCAACGATCAATACAGCTATCCACAGAAGACGGGTAAGACATCAAAAGCATGCGTGGACCTATCTAACTATTTACGCACAATCCTGAAATCGTAGATTTGGCAGTAGGACAGTGGTTTCGGTTGCGGGAGATAGCTTCCAGGAATGTTGGCGGGGGAAGTTGGGACTTTTTTCTGGGAATTGCACGAGATGGCAAGACGCCCAGATGCGGGCAGGTGGGCGAGTACACGAGTCTCTCGTCTCTCGTCTCTCGTCTCTCGTCTCTCGTCTCTCGTCTCTCGTCTCTCGTCTCTCGTCTCTCGTCTCTCGTCTCTCGTCTCTCGTCTCTCGTCTCTCGTCTCTCCGCTCTCCGCTCTCCGCTCTCCTCTCTCCTCTCTCCTCTCTCCCCTCTCTCCTCTCTCCCTCTCTCCTCTCTCCTCTCTCCTCTCTCCTCTCTCCTCTCTCCTCTCTCCTCTCTCCTCTTTCTCCTCTCTCTCCTCGCTCCCTTCTCTCCCCTCTCCCCCCTCTCTCCCTCTCTCCCCTCTCTCCCCTCTCTCCCCTCTCTCCCCTCTCTCCCCTCTCTCCCCTCTCTCTCCCTCCCCCTCTCTCTGCAGTAGGCAGTAGGACATTGCCTAAAGTTCCACCAACAACACCACCTTGTCGTCCCATACATGACTGAGATAAACTCTTGACTCTAAACTGTTGTATAATAATGAAGTGTCGCCAACCCAGAACCTAAATCCACCCCCGAAGTCAGAGCGACAGGTACCACCCTTAACATAATTATATTCTAACAGAAACCACGTCACATAGCAAGCGCCCATTCAGCTCAACGTAACGGAACTCATACGGGAACGATTATGAGGGAGCATGAAAGCGGACAGTGTCCAGTGAGTCCCCGATGACCCAGTAAGTGCAGCTCAAGGCCGCGATGGACACTGACACGCAGAGTGGACAATCAGACGCCACTCAGTCGCGCTAATCTGTCTCAAACGGGACAACATAGCTACATAATTAATTACAACTGTTCGGCTGTACTCGGGCCTGTGACGGAATCAGTCGTCGACAGTTTTGTTCCGCTTACAGTTTGTAGCTCTTATGTTGCATTCATGGGAGACCACATGTAACGATTCCTCGGTGTCACATTTGAGCACTTCCTTGCTTATACCGGAATATTGTTAGTAGTGGTGGTGATAGTGGCGGTGGTCATGGCGGTGTTGACGGTTATGGTGGTGGCGATTGGTGATGATGATGCTGCTGAAAAGAGTATTGGTCGTAATATTGATGACAATAATTATGATGCTGTTGATGATGCTAGTGATGGTGAAGACAACGTCGACGACGACGTATGCACAACCAACATACGACCTCCCGCTTTCTATACCCTGGCTGCCCCTATATCCACCCCTGACTGCCCCTACATCCACCCCTGACTGCCCCTACATCCACCCCTGACTGCCCCTACATCCACCCCTGACTGCCCCTACATCCACCCCTGACTGCCCCTACATCCACCCCTGACTGCCCCTACATCCACCCCTGACTGCCCCATACATCCACCTCTGACTGCCCCTACATCCACCCCTGACTGCCCCTACATCCACACCCTCCCTCCGGATTGAGACACATCTTCTCTAGCGGACCTGCTCCGCTTCTAGGACTGTCTACGATCGCGCCCAGACTCCAACCCAGATGCGATTCCGCTGAAACGAGTCTCAAAGTCGGCCGACTGGAGTTTGTACCACAGATGCGCCGTCGCTTCAACACGTCGTATAAAGACGTCAGCACGAAGGGTCTGCTCAACGCTACGGAGAAACCGACAGCGGACATCTGTCGTCACATCCGCCCTCCAGGGAGTACATCTACACACACCGGGCAGACAAAGGGTTAAGGCCTAGGGACCGCGCTTATCCGTTTACAAACACTTAGTCCGGGTGGGATTGCCTGGCTGGGGGCTGAGAGAACAGGAGTACTTTAGAAGACGTCGTTTACACAATACGGGCGTGTCGCATCACGCACAAAAAACCAACACGGCTTCTTATGTAGTAGATGTAATCAAATTACGTTGCTTTTCTAAATCAACTTAGCAGTAGATTATAAAATTATGCACAGGTTGCGAAACGCGAGATAAGTGGAAATATGGCCGTGTTATAAAAACGCCGCATCACCGTTGCCATGGTAACGGCAGCCGGCCCGTTCCATTCCGAGACAGCATTCTTCTCCCAGTGGACCTCTCTGTGTCACGGAATGTCTTGCGTATATCTTTCTCCGTCTTTCATTGCTGTCTGTATGTTAGACACACTCTCCAGACCTCTCTGTGTCACGGAATGTCTCGCGTATATCTTTCTCTGTCTTTCATTGCTGTCTGTATGTTAGACACACTCTCCAGACCTCTCTGTGTCACGGAATGTCTTGCGTATATCTCTCTCTGTCTTTCATTGCTGTCTGTATGTTAGACACACTCTCCAGACCTCTCTGTGTCACGGAATGTCTTGCGTATATCTCTCTCTGTCTTTCATTGCTGTCTGTATGTTAGACACACTCTCCAGACCTCTCTGTGTCACGGAATGTCTTGCGTATATCTTTCTCCGTCTTTCATTGCTGTCTGTATGTTAGACACACTCTCCAGACCTCTCTGTGTCACGGAATGTCTTGCGTATATCTTTCTCTGTCTTTCATTGCTGTCTGTATGTTAGACACACTCTCCAGACCTCTCTGTGTCACGGAATGTCTTGCGTATATCTTTCTCCGTCTTTCATTGCTGTCTGTATGTTAGACACACTCTCCAGACCTCTCTGTGTCACGGAATGTCTTGCGTATATCTTTCTCTGTCTTTCATTGCTGTCTGTATGTTAGACACACTCTCCAGACCTCTCTGTGTCACGGAATGTCTTGCGTATATCTTTCTCCGTCTTTCATTGCTGTCTGTATGTTAGACACACTCTCCAGACCTCTCTGTGTCACGGAATGTCTTGCGTATATCTTTCTCCGTCTTTCATTGCTGTCTGTATGTTAGACACACTCTCCAGACCTCTCTGTGTCACGGAATGTCTCGCGTATATCTTTCTCCGTCTTTCATTGCTGTCTGTATGTTAGACACACTCTCCAGCCTTTCGGAATACAAACTCCAGTGTAAACATGATTCCAAGCACCAATTACTCCAACGAACACACTACGGGAATCCACCATGATCACCGTGTCACCACCATCAACGTGACACAATGACCAACGTGACACACATACACGTATGACACACTTGCCTACAACACGCTGCGCAAACACGGGAACCTGCCTTCGTTTACGCAGACACTTAAACCTGAAATAAAACTTACAAAAATAACCCCGAAATTCAGCCAAAGTCCAACGACAATATCTCTGAGGTGAGCATCACGCCAATGTAAACACCTGGGTACGCTACCAAGTACCAACACACCCTCCCCTTCTGTCGTGTTGTCGCGCGCACAGCTACAACTCCCACTCGGATAATCCAGACAGTGTTTGCTTATGCCGTGGCTGAATACTTCCGCGTGACGTCAGATCGTATCTGAATGGTGATGTTTGTCTACGGCAAAGCGTAACGCACACAATGTCGCCCAAAGGAACTGTCGGAGACACTGACTGGTTATGAGTGTCAATTACCTTAGCACGCGGCAGAGACGTGACGTTGCCATGAAACAAATCGTTACCACGCGGAGGCGTAAGCGATCTGGCGTGTCAACTTAGGGGTGGCTGAATATCGCCCAAACGGCGCGGGTGTTCTCATTACGTTGTTAAATATAGACCTCCCAGACACCGTTCACGCGAGTATACATCAAACCGGCACAGTTACACGCAAATTATATTTTCTAATGTAAAATGCTATACTGTTACGTATACGTCCCGTCGTTGTTAAAAGTAACGTACAGGCAAGTTCATATAATATATATATATATATATATATATATATATATATATATATATATATATATATATATATATATATATATATATATATATATATCGTAGTATCCAATCCTTGCGACGGATCAAAGCGCTTTGTACTTTAGTCCTGTTCAACTGTCTGCATGACGCGGAACATCCAAATTGCAAACAAAGTTTCGCGCTAATTCAAGGCAACTGTGTTGACCAGTAGACATTCACTACCAGTTCTGCTGTTGTTTCGCATGTGCCGAATTTATTTCGATGATTTGACGCATAAAGAGTACAACGTTAAAACTGCAGACATGTCCTATTTACTTCCGCCACTGTGAGCGTGCGCATTTGCGCATGCGCATGCGTGTGTCACTCCAGCCTCGCGTCAATTATGACAACAACGCGTGTGTCATAGCTGCCAATCAGTCCGCCATAACCAGTTGATTAATCGCCACGACACCCCAATCACATTCACGTCTCGACTTCGCCGTCCAATAGAAATCCTCCTCCAAAACGGACGTCCCATGCGTCAACAGTTCCCCGCTACCACCCGCAGCGAGATATTGCCTAATGGGTCGACCCTCGTCACCGTTACAAAACACCCATTAATCATTACCCGTTAGAACGCTTTATCAGCGAAAGGCACAATAGGTTGTCTGTACACTGACCCCGAGCGCAAGTATTTTACCGTATGCCCTTAACACAGCTGCACAGTGTTTTGAGAACACAGAACCGTCACTTGAATCAGTCTATTATTCGTCGCCGCCGCTGGAAGTTTGCGGCCGCTTTGACTGGTGACAAATGCCATTAGCCAATCAGTCAAATTCGACCAAGCCGCAGAAGGAGTGACGTTGACAGGACTCCAGAAAGACGACCCCAAAACCGAAAGACAGCCAATCACACCAGAGTGACGGTTCTGTGTGATAAAAAGCCTCCAGTCACCCCAAAAGCCATTAGGTGCCGTGGTGTCATTATTGACTGCAACTACAGGACGTCATTGACGTTTTCACGGGAACGAAGAATGAATGGTATGGTGTGGACCTATATTATGGACCCCCGAATGATGTGCAGCATATGGTTGTCCATCGCACAATCGTTTTCTGTCAGTTCGCCTCGTAAAGTGATCGTCTCGTGTAAGTGGGGGAGAGGCCCCGCGGGGCTCGTTATGTGCACGCAGGTGGCGTGGACAGTGATCAAAGAGTCCGCAGATTCGCAGGAGTATAGCTTCCCTTGGCGTTGTATGATCATCGTCATCTCTTCCCATTTATCTCTCTCTCCCTCCTCCTCCTCCTCTCTTTCTTTCTTCTCTCTCTCTCTCTCTCTAACTCAGTCACTTAGTCACTCACTCAGTTAGTCAGTTAGTCACTCAGTTAATCACTCACTCGGCACTCATCCACTCATCCACTCATCCACTCATCCACTCATCCACTCATCCACTCATTCACTCATTCACTCATTCACTCATTCACTCATCCACTCACTAATCACTCATTCATTCACTCATTCATTCACTCATTCATTCACTCATTCATTCACTCATTCATTCATCATTCATTCATTCATCATTCATTCATTCATTCATTCATTCATTCATTCATTCATTCATTCATTCATTCATTCATTCATTCATTCATTCATTCATTCATTCATTCACTCATCTCACTCATTCACTCATTCACTCATTCACTCACTTCACTCATTCACTCATTCACTCATTCACTCATTCACTCATTCACTCATTCACTCATTCACTCATTCACTCATTCACTCATTCACTCATTCACTCATTCAGTCATTCACTCAGTCGTTCACATGCACACACACATGCACATGCACTCGCACGCGCACGCGACAGCGCCAGCGCACGCGCATGCGCCGTTGCACACGCGTACGCGGACGCACAGTATTTCTTTCTGCGCGTAGGCCCACTACGGTAATCCGATTATCTGTCTGTCTATCTCTCCTACGGCTGTTTGGCTTCCACGGTCCGTCCAAATCGACCCCACCACAGGGCTCTGCCAACGCCGCACTCTCCCGGGCTCACGGGGGTACACAGTAAAACTACACACCACCGGAATGATGTTGGCATACCTACTGAAACAACACAGTGAAAACCGCTGACGGAAACATTCCACTATACACCCCTGCGGGCCACGTACGCCATTGGTTCCAACAGATATATTCCTCCCGGCGGTAGAACGAGCGATTGCGGTAGACCCAAAAAGAACCGCTCTCCGCCACGTAACGTCGACCCTATATAAAGAACGCATTATATCAATGGGTGATGTATATAAAGACCACGACGTTTTAACGACACAAATAAAGGTCACTTAAACGTATATTGTCACCGTGACGTAAACTTGGGTCTTACCTGACCACACACACCGACGCCCGGACTATCCCTTGAGTAGCCAGGCCACTGGTCGACTCAATAGCCCGCCCGCCGAGGAACCCTGGGATCGCCTTTGACGTTCCCTGCTATCCGACTGCCGCCGGTGCACACCGCCCAGTCCGCCGCCTGCCCATCTCCTAGAGTCTATGGAGAGCCGAACGCGCAAACCGGGTAGTATTTATATACCCGAGATATTGTCACCTATTTCTCGACCAATGAGCATCGCGGAAACGGTTGTTTACATTGGCCGCGGCTGGGCGCTGTCGGAGGTAGATTGCTTTCAGCGCGAAAGTCGTTTTAATCCAATCGCGCAAACCGCATTCAGTGCGGTTTCCGTCGTTGTCGGGTCGGTTTTATCGACCGAGAGAGCAAACATTTGGGGTTATCCACTGCGGCTTTGACGCAATATTAAAACACTGCAATGACGCTGAAAAAAATCACGCTGACACTTCAGACGCGCACGCCCCCAAACCAACTCACGTTAATGAACGGTTGACACCGACTGAACGCCGCGGTGACGTAACAAAACACCTGCAATTATTTTATTACACACATGGGTGCGTCCATTATAAATACAACCATTGCGATTCTACCTGCATTCGGTGGATCGAATGCGTTCGCCAAACGACCTTTTTCATGTGTTTGCGAACGGCGCACGGTTGCGTTTTAGACGGTTTCCCGATGCCAGGGCGACGGGCGGCCCGCACAACATCTCAAAGGTCGGAAAGTAACACCGATATTCAACGCAAGACGTGGATGACTGACGGCATTGCTGTCAATCGCCTGGCCGGAAATAGACACACTTCCGAGTGAAATGTGGGTCGATAGTCAATCACAGGATGCCCCTTCGCCTCGAGTAGGTTGGTATCTCGGCCACACGTTATCGCCGTCGATTCATTCGTTTTGAAGGGGCGAAAGACGCGAAGAATGCGGACGGTGGGCATTTTACTGGGTCACACAGGTGACGCATTTGATTTTGACATACGGTTGGGTGTTTGCTGAAAAGTCACCGGTGAATTTGTAACTTAGGCACTCATCAGTTCTGAACGAGGCATCGGCTAAACGTAATTAATTATTGACACTGACCATTGTCATTACGGTTGTATCGAGTTAATGTTGCATGTTATGTAACATGATAATAGGTCAGAAACACCTAATACAAGAGGCCCGATGGCTACGGTTTGTTTCGGCCGCGTTCTTATTTCAAGTCCAAATTTATGATAATGCGGAAATTATTTTGTTTGTTGCGCTGCGCGTCTGTGCTTGAATTTCCAACGATATACACTTCGCATACTTTTATTTACTGCAATAATAAAAAATGACGATGCATGCAAGGACCATTGTAATGCATGATGTTGTCCAGACGTGTTGGACATGGCTACCATGAACCCTTCCACATTACAGGGTTTCTCTCTCATATCGTGAACACTTTGGAGAGTGACGCCATCACACAACTCACAGGTTAAACAGAGTGTGGCCTCTCTATGCGTTGGTTCGTTTTTGCGCCATCACAACAGCTGATGCTGTCTATGAGCGATGCTGTTAGTGTATCGACGATACTGCGCTATCTACTTAAGACCGGACGCAAGGACGGTGATGCATTACCCTCCATTTCCACGAAGGCTTCAAGTCAGAAAGGTGGGGGAAGAGAGCTGAATGCGAGGGTGAGCGAGAGGAGGGAGAGGGAGAGCGAGAGCGAGAGCGAGAGCGAGAGCGAGGAGGAGAGAGAGCGAGAGCGAGAGCGAGAGCGAGAGCGGAGGAGGCGAGAGCGAGAGCGAGAGCGAGAG
>JAODUO010000214.1:990000-1012500 GCA_025642075.2 Ridgeia piscesae | reverse complement strand
ATTACAAATTACTCAACAGGCCAATTCCCGGTTTAACAAACAACGCATATATTTTCATTGCCTAATATGTATGTATGTATATCGATAAGCGCTGACAGTATGGCGGTCACGTGACCCGGGACTTTTTTGACAGTTCCCGGCCCGACTGAAAACACGACGACGGCGACCTTCCAGACAGTAATTTCGAACACTCACTTGCTACGGCTTCTTAACCGTAACGACGAAGATTGCACGAAGCCAACAGTAAGCTGTGCGAAATGGCCGAAGCCTAGTCGAGTGGGATAAACTGACGCACGTAACGGCGCCATTGGCGGGCCTTGGCAGCGCGTCAAACCGGTGGTTCGACTTGTATCGCCCGATTATATTCGCACGAATGCCCACAACTTTGCTCGCAGACTGGCGCGCACGTACACACGCACAAATGCACACACCACGCACGCTTCATTTGCCAGACACAGAAGCGTATGGTATACGTTTAATGCCTGCAAAGGTAAAAAGTAAAACCATCCATGTGTGCCGCCTTGTGCAAACTGTTTGCCTCAGTTATCCCAGCGGAAAAGCATTTCTGCAACGATGATTTGGTGTAGAGATTAGATTGTGCCTAGGCATATGTAGGATTCACGCAGAGGGCTTGGGCAGAATCACCCTAATGCAGTGTCCGTTCTAGAGCGCGTCACTTTAGCAAAACGCACCATCACGGAACACCGCTATGAAACATGAACACTTTAAGTCACCTGTGACAAACTCAAATACCCCAGTATCCGAGCACTGGATGCTCGAAAAACTTGGAGCGTAGCGGGGATGTTCCGGGGCGCTGTGGTGCGTGAAGTACTGATCTGTCTACAGCCCCTGTGTACACACGGGCCGGTGTATGTCATGCACATGCATCATCCATCACTCTTGTGTTCATGCAGCCACTCGCCCACTCACTCATTCACTCGGTCATAATATTATACACACACAGACACTCAACACACGTGTAAAACTCAACGCAGACACGTGCGCACATCCAGATGCGCGCATATATAAAGACGTAGTCAAGCTAAAATACGGATGCACACACACACACACATTATATGCACATAATACACCCACACTTATGAACTCACGCTCACTCGCACGCACGAATGCACGCACGCACACGTATACGTGCTCACACTCATACACACGCACTTACGCTTGCTCGCTCGCACGCATGTACGCAAATTCACGCACACATACGCGCACGCACGCACGCACGCACGCAAGCAACAACAACAACAACAACAACAACAAGCACACGCACGCGCACGCGCACGCGCACGCGCACGCGCACGCACTCACGCACTCAGCACGCACACGCACGCACACGCACACGCACACGCACACGCACACGCACACGCACACGCACACGCACACGCACACGCACACGCACACGCACACGCACACGCACACGCACACGCACACGCACGCACACAGCAACGCACACGCACACGCACACGACACGCACACGCACACGCACACGCACACGCACACGCACACGCACACGCACACACGCACGCAAACACGCACACGCACGCAAACACGCACGCAAACACGCACACGCACACGCACGTACGCACGCACGCACGCAAACACACACACACAGCACACACAGCACAACTTCTAGGCGTCGAGTGGCTATTGTAGTTCGTGTGTGATCAACGACAATGACGTCATCGCTGCGGTAGTAAAACGACACAGGACTTCCGGTGACTTTGGTCCGAGGTCATTCCCTGTCGCCATTCGTCGCTATTTGACAGCAGGTCGACACTGTTGATTACTGGATGTCACACACTTGACACGCGACACTATAAATCCCCACGTGACCGACTATCGCGGCCTACAGCCGTGTAGTTCGTCGAAAACACACCTTGCACTAGGCCGCTCGGCCGAAATTAACTTATGTACACACCCTAAAACCCACAAGTTCTCGCTCACCCTAACGTACTCGTAGCACGCAGTGCTGTGTAGAATTCTACCCCAGACCTAGAACAATGTAAGTGTATGACCAAAACTACCCTCTCTCGGGTTGCCGAGGACCGTCAGTACCCCAGTTTATTGACCTATCTAAACGCGTTTTGTCAGTTTCTGTATTGACCAATTATACTAGTTTAGCTTTCAAAGTTTCTCTCTTGAGCTATCGGGCAGATCGGGAGCTCAAAGACAGATATTTCATTGAACTGCTCTTTGAAGTGAAAGTTGCTCCTGGAACACGGGACCAAGACAGACTGGAAGACGAAGAACAGACGATCAAGAGCGAAGTCGTACTCGGCCATGGTTTGTACAGAACTATAGCCTCTGGCTCTATTTCAGCGGTTGACCAAAGCTATAGTACAACTGGCCACACAACAGGTCTTCCTGTTAGGTTGGTGACTGGTCGCCTGAACAGCAAGCCGTTGACCCTGTAGACATGTCAACTACACGGTTCTCGTGGCCACTTACACGGCCGATACACGACACAGTCATTAGCCACTCTGCCAACTTTTGGCGCCGTATCAGGCAAATACCTTCGTACGACATGCTCCAACACTTTGCCCTCCCCGCGCAAGAAACCTATGCGTGTTTGACACCCATAAAGGGTGTACGAAAAACATGCCTCACCGACGATTAACGAACATTCCGCTGGGTGCACGAAAGTGCAGAGTTAAACACACGTAGTTCGTATATAACTTTGCACTATGCCCGACCTGGTTACACGGATCGGAAGATGTACATGTTACGAGATAATAGGTCGCGATGATAACCAGCGGTTGTCCGGATGTCCAGTGGTGATTGAGCCTCGGGCTGGACGGCCCAGTCGGAAATGAAGTCACCGAACGTACACGCCTCGGGCTGTGACGGTTGGACGGAAGATATCGCTTCGGCTGGCGGCAGCTCGTTCGACTACGAATGTCGTCGTTATAAGTTTGCCTGGACAGTAAAGGACCGTGGTGTCGTTGTACTGTACCGTGGCCCGCCTCTTGTGGACAATGGTCTTGTTTTGTTTGCACGGAGATAGTTGTGTACTCTCCATTTGACACGCAAGGCAGAAGACAATCTACGCCATCTATCTGTGTTTAGTCATTCGTTCTTGGCTCTGTGTGATAGTGGCCTATTAATATTGTACTACGTACAAAACATCGTCTCTGCGGAACGGGTGGTCTATATATGATACTGGTCCATATTGGCGCGTGGTCCGTCTACATGTGTTGTATTTCATGGTGTGTGTGTGTGTGTGTGTGTGTGTGTGTGTGTGTGTGTGTGTGTGTGTGTGTGTGTGTGTGTGTGTGTGTGTGTGTGTGTGTGTGTGTGTGTTGTGTATGTGTATGTGTATGTGTGTGTGTGTGTGTGTGTGTGTGTGTGTGTGTGTGTGTGTGTGTGTGTGCGTGCGTGCGTGCGTGCGTGCGTGTGTGTGGTGTGTAGTGTGTGTGTATGTGTGTGTTGTATGTGTGTGTGTGTGTATGTGTGTATATGTGTGTATGTGTGTGTATGTGTGTATGTGTATATGTATGTACTGTATATATAGTGGGTTGTTATTTCTACAATTCGTAAACAGATATCCACCACTGTTTATAGCCAGGCACTTGTTCATCAGCTAAGTGAATATGCAGCAGCGTGTGAAGTCCAAAGGCCGTCTCGCCTACCCGACAAGATATCGGTTATTGTATATCTAAAGTACACCACAACAGTACAAAATGGTCGCCTATATGAGATAACCGATGAAAAGTAGGCCCTACAACCCTTCACAGTTGGTCGCGCTGACCCGCCTACAGTTATCCAATATTACACCGGGACTGTGACGTCATAGCTGACACGACTTATGTGCCTGTCAGGTCGTGCGCTGCTAAACCACAAAACAACGGCATTATGACAGATTGCGAAGTCACGGAGGTCTACAGAAAACCGCCTCTGTCGACTCGACGGAGCCCGCTAATAGACGATGCACCGATAACCCGTTGCTTTGTGTTGTACCCGGCCATGTTGTTTGTTTATCGCCGCAATCATTCATTTCCCGCCTCGGGCGCTAAGTGCAGCGAGACCCGTTCAAAAAACGCAATCTGCGCACAGCGCAACGCGTATTATTTAACAGATAATTGCTGACTGTTCGTGTGAATATTATATTGTTATTACTGGCCAACGTGCCAATTGATCCGTGCCAATGTCTATGCCTGTAATATTATTGGGCCAACTGTTTGACACTCAACCGAAATTGTTTCACCGGAGCAAAACGTATATAAAACATATCCCATCTTCCACATTTTGAGTAAAAGCGTCGACTTCTTCTGCCTGTCACGCCACTGTGACAACCACTCAACCCCACTGGCATCTGTCACCCAGTCACCCCTGCACTGTCGCCCAAACGAAGTGGTTGTTTGAAGATGACGTCATAGCAGGCAACCCGACATCTGCGCGTCCCAGATAAGACGGGAAATGGGACTGGGATAGCGGTCGCTGTGTATTATATAAGTGTGCGACGGATGTGACTCGAACGGTTCGACTTACACTTAGAGTAATCCGGGCTTGTGACCGTGACCGTCATGAGTACACTAATGTCACCAAATGCGTGATCGTGTTTACCGGTCGGTCACTGGATCTGTATCACCGGCGCTGTCGTATCAATGTCGGTATAAATGTAACGCCCGAGGCTGTGTCAACGGTAGAACGGGTTACGCACTGCGCAGACGTGTTAGAAGTGTCACCGTCGACGTGTCACCACTACTGATGTGTCACCACTTTGTGTCATCATGACATCTTCGTCGTGTCCGCCACATCGCAATCACCAACTTCAAAAGTTTTGATCACACAAAACAACAACTTGCATTCATCGTGACAGTCATTTTATATGCGTCAACATGTCAACAGCGTAACTTCGTAAGTCATGCGGTATCGCTGTCACTAGCACAACGACGTCAATCAATGTCAACGTCATCTCTAGAGTACTGTCATCAAGTGTCAACACCCACCATGACAACAACTGCAAAACACTGTTTCACGCTGGCTGAAATTTCGCAGCAAATTTCATTATCACAAGTACACAAATGTAATCAGCCTAAAAAAACACAGGCGTGGTGCTCCTAAACACAAAACTGAAAGTTTGAGGCAACACTGTCACGCCCCCTATTGGCACAAAAAATGCCGCTGACTCGACGGGCCATGAAAGCATCTGTCGGCATCTTCCTACGTGTTACCGTCACCGATCGCATCTCTCTACCCGCTATCTACGCCACTGCCGTCACTTGACGTGGCGGACCTTTATCACAATCTCCGCGCGTGCCGTTTCCGTCAACACAACTCACGACTCGACGAACGGATCAATGCGACTCACTACTCACCGTTGTCAGGCGCTAAAACTTCGTACGTCCGGTCCCGTGCGTGCAGCAGTCACCTACTTGGACATCGTCCAGTGACGGCTCTAGAGAGCGTCTCTCACCAGCGACTGCGCGTCGCCGAATGGTGAGGACCCGAGAGCGACCTCGTCAGGCGATTGACCTCATTCGGCGCGATTGCTTTATATATAAATACGCCTACCGCTACTTACCGTAGTCGACGCATTGAACGCCGCGGTCTTTCGTCGCGTATATATATATATATATATATATATATATATATATATATATATATATATATATATATATATATATATAATAAAATAAAGGTATAAGTATATATAAAGGGAAAGGTAAAGGTAAAGGTAAAGGTAAAGGTAAAGGTAAAGGTAAAGGCTGACGCAGCGCGGCATCGGTGGTAAGACGTTTTGTGACTGCCCAAAGTGCTATAGATTTAACCCCCTTGTCCCGTTCAATTCAATACCACCTCAATCGAACATCATATCTATTTATTGGAACGTGTCAGCCACGTTGCAATTAATGCGCTACGATTATTCGTACAAAACATCCGCCACTGTCTATAGCCAGCTGTTTATTTAATGAAACTCCAAATGAACCGAAGCAACGTGAAATAACTGAAATTGTTTGTCCGAGCTTCGAAACGGCAACAAGATGAGTCGAACGCGAATATTCTCGATTGAGATGATTGAGACTGAGATGCTCTCCACACTATGCTACAGCGCCTTTACAGAGTTTGGTTGTATTCGGTGGTCGGCACTCGGATCTAGGGTGGGGTCGTCATGTTTCCTCAAATTTGTTCAATGTAGAATCGCCCTTGTTTTATATAAGACTGTTGAACTTCTACACACTTGTTTTACTGTCGTCTTATTTACGGAGGTACAAATCGTGTTAAATGCCGGACAAAGAGCCCATATTCCAAAAGTCGCTCTAACACACTATTACACTTATCAAGTATAAATGCATAACAATGTTTAGCACACGTTGTCTGATATCTTGATACCTTAGATCATCCGTTTCTAAACAACTTTTTGTTCTTAAAACTAAGATGAATATTGGAAAACTGTAGACACCTTTCGTAAAAAAACTGAAAATATATTTGTTTGAAATTGGTTTTCCATCATAAATTTTCAACAATTCCATTCTCCAGTGACAACGTTTGCCTGTCCCCATGTATGGCTAGCCAAATGATTTTGTTTGTTGCACCTCTGATCTTTGTTTGTTGCACCTCTGATCTTGGTTTGTTGCACCTCTGATCTTTGTTTGTTGCACCTCTGATCTTTGTTTGTTGCACCTCTGATCTTGGTTTGTTGCACCTCTGATCTTTGTTTGTTGCACCTCTGATCTTTGTTTGTTAACGATATGGGCGCTATAGAAGTTTTACAATTATTATTATTATTACTTATCAACAGAAACGTTTTATTAATACTTTATATCTGGCTTAACAACACATTTACCGGGCGCCAAATACTTGATCAGTTTCACTGTCGATATGTAACTATAAATGTGAAGGACTCTGCCTGTCAGTGACCCCCCCTCCCCGTCAAGTCTAACCAGCTCACTGTTCCTTGCGAAGAAACCGCGGGTCTATTTTCCCAGATGTTCTTGTTTAACTTTTAACTTTCACGTAATTAGTTGACAACTGGGAATGCACGCAGGACGCCCTTTCAGCGTCAACCGACACTGACAGTTGCCTGTTCCTGGCTGTCGGCGCTCTAGTCGTGTCGCCTACCAAGTCACGTGATTCCTTTTACGCCTTCCCTTCTCCGACGCTATTTTGGCAACGACGCCTGCAAAAACGTATGTTTCAATTTGACGTCACTAGCACCGCTGTCGCCAAACGTGAGGGGGAAAAACGTGTTCGTAAGTAGGGCCGGTTCTATTTTAGCGGACCTGTTTTCGTCGATTAGCGGCCGTTTAGTACGACCGATCCGGTGTTTGTCGCATCGCCTGGTTCGAAGTTCATGTTATATTTCGAATGAAAACAAACAAGGTGTGTGTCTCGTTACAGCCGCCCGATTACAGCTAAGTCGACATTTGTCTTTTCCATAAGTAGCCATTATAACGTTTCCTTCATTTCCTATCAATACATCTGTTATCAACAATTTCACAGTATTTTTAACGTGCCTTGGAAATTTCGTGATATTCCAATATCTCAGTTTCCCACAAACCACGTCTAATCCTGACACACCTTAATTCCTGCTAGAATCTGACAATGATCTGTCGTGTTGACATAACCAATCTGATTGACACATGTATTAATATGCCGCAATGAAGCCGCAAGCGGGGAAAATCATCGCTGAGGAACAAGGAGGTTTCAGACCAGGACGCAGCACAACAGAGCAGATCTTCAACCTTAGGATACTGTGCGAGAAGTACCTCCAACACCAACAAGACCTCTAGCACGTCTTCATTGACTTCAAGCAGGCGTTCGACAGGGTATGGCATGCAGCACTATGGGCCACCATGAGGCATTTCAACATCAACGCCAACCAGACCAGAATGATACAGAACCTCTATGACAAGGCCACCAGCGCAGTAGCATAGGGGACTGGTTCAGAACGACCGTCGGAGTAAGACAAGGCTGTGTGCTCTCCCCCACCCTCTTCAACATCTTCTTGGAGAGAATTATAACAAACGCATTGAATGACCATGAAGGGGCAGTCGACATTGGTGGCAGGAATATTACAAACTTGCGTTTTGCCGACGACGTAGACGGCCTGGCAGGAAGGGAAGAGGAGCTAGCTGACTTGGTGGAGCGCCTTGACAAGACTTCTACAGTCTTCGGCATGCAGATCAATGCAGAGAAGACCAAACTGATGACCAACAACACAAATGGCTTCAGCACTGACATCCGGGTCAACGGCGATAAACTAGATTGCGTCAATAGGTTCAAATATCTGGGAGCAATCATCGCAGATGAAGGATCTAAACCAGGCCACAGCTGCACTCGCCAAACTCAAGACCATCTGGAATGACAGGAATATAGCGCTCAGCTCAAAGATCAGACTAATGCGCTCCCTGGTCATATCCCTATTCCTGTACGCCTGTGAGTCTTGGACACTAACAGCAGACACAGAGTGAAGGATACAGGCCATGGAGTCGGAGAAGAGATGCCTCAGAAAGCTCCTCGGCATCACCAACAGAGACCACATCTCCAACGAAGGGGTGCGAAACAGAACTCGGCAAGCCATTGGGCCCCACGAAGACCTCTTGACCACAGTAAAACGGCGCAAACTGAAATGGTACGGGCACATAACAAGATCGTCAGGGCTTGCCAAGACAATCATGCAGGGCACAGTGCAAGGAGGGCGAAGACGAGGCAGACAGAAAAAGAGATGGGAGGACAACATCCCGGAATGGACGGGCCTGACACTGGGCGCCGCCACGAGGAAGGCTGAGAGGCGAGAGGAATGGAGGGAGCTGGTAGCCAGGTCATCTGTGGCGTCCCAACGGTTCACTAAGACTACGGTATAGGTGAGGTGAGGTGAGGTGAGAGATTGATATGCTGAAAAACACCGACTCTCATCTGTCGTAATGGTTGATTTTGGGCAATGGCGGACGGACACCTTATTGTGGTCTTATGTCAGGTGTTGTCGTCTGTGCCGTTACAGCCGCCTGCATGATCGTTGACTCGTGACTCCATCGGCAGGCGACGTCGCGCCGACGTCGCGACGACGTCGATCAATGAATACGCCGTTTTCTCCCCCATTATCGCCAGTCGTTCCGTAGTTTTATGTCCGTCTAAATCTCGCCCGTCCGCTGCAGATGTCATCTGCTAATCCACGTCTCTATCATTAGTTCCTCGCCACGGACCCGCGTCGCCATGACAACAGCGACGTGTCCGCGTCGCCATAGCACCGGCGACGTACGCGCCTGCGTCCAGAATATAGCCACTGACAAGGGGCGTGTGACAAATGGTCGCAATTCGACTGTCCGACAATGCGACAAACAGCGAGTTCGACCACCTATACTGGTAATCAATCAAAATATCCAGCGCCACTGCGACTTGCTGTAAACAAATGCATCGGCTGTTTCACTCACGACGGTGTCCAATTTGTCCCACTGTACCTACAATGACGTAACGCATGCCTCTCGGGCCTTTCTCGCGTTACAACGCCACCGTATCCTGGTGTATGTAGTATATATATATATATATATATATATATATATATATATATATATATATATATATATATATATCTGCCCATCAAACCCTCCATGTTCCGTGTGTCGCTCTTTCTGACACTTATTTACTCTCTGGTTCTGCGGGTGAATGCAGAAAGATTTCGTTATTATCTTCTGCATTTAAGATAAATGGACAACTTGTGATTTTCGCTTAATAGATAATTAAAAATAATAACAATAATAACACTAATAATAACAGGTTGATCCTATTTGCAATTTGTATCAACATTACAATAAGAACTACCGGGAACATTAAGAAACAATTCTTATCCGACCAATAACATTCAACTAGTCTCTCGCGTCGCTCTCGTGGACTATTGTAACCCCTTTCCAGCGTCAACAAACAATCTCACAATCCGTCCCCCCTGTGGCGATGTTTCCTGTCATCGCCTCTGATTTCTCTAAGACAAAATTCGGTAACTCGACGAGTGGTTTCATGCTTATCGGCACCAACACAAGTGTCAACAAATGCCATATTTTAAATCATTTAACTGCGCCACGGATGATGTTGCGCCGATATCTACGTCTTCTACGTCACTTCCTTTGACGCCCGTTCCAGATTTCTGACAGGTCGGTGTCCGGTGCTTGTTATGATGCCGGGTCTGGTTTCCGCCGTATCTCGGGTCGAGTTTCCCGGCTAATGGAACGGGGAATAATCCCACTAACGCATCCCAGGGAACCCGCGGGACGTTTATTCGGCAGTTATGGGGCATCCGCCGGTCTTTATAGGCGCAATCCTTCCGTTTAAGCGCAATAAATAGGAGTCCGTGTTTGGGCCGAAATGTCCTAAATAAGGCTACGCTCATACGTGTAATGTCAGGACCACGGGCGTTGTTAGGGTTTATGTGCAATAAATATTAAAGCGGCATAGAAGCATCAGCCTGCACAGAACATGGCACGTGCTAACATGAACGTCGACTGGTGACAGCTACAGACGCCTAGCAGCCTCTTAGCTTATCTTCGAGATTATCGTTGTCGTTTTTGATTAGAGCAGATAATCTTCAACACTGTCGCGTGGATCGACGGCGAGAATACGACAGGATACTGTGAAGAGCGGACTAAAATGTCACCGAGGCGGAAATGGTCGATATATCCGCTGCAATGTATGTTCACAGATGTTGCCGTAATTTCTTTCACATGACCGTGGAAATATACAGCGAGGGGATGTAAATAGTACTTCTGCGACGTTAGCATTGGACTAATGTGGCCATAGCGATGATGTGCTTGCATAATTAGTTATTCTAACGATGATATACTTTAAGGGATGTTGATATAAGTGAAGCTACTGTTATCGAATCTACTGTTACACTGTTGTCTCCAGTACAACGAATAGCAAGAACGTGTCCAGACCACCCACAAAGACCCCGTAACAAACGCTAATTGGAGAACATATCGGAATAAAGGCCCGTTTAGTCGAGCGAATGTGCGTCGTTTGCACGGAACTAACTTTCCTCTGTTATGTCGCACTGCTACGACATATCAGACGAAATCGCTCGTGTGAACGGTTCTTAAAGACGACTCGACAACCCACAACCACGTCGTGCCGTTTCAATCAGTGGTTTCGAAACAACGAGTAACAGAAAGGGTGCTTTCATCAACAATATAAACTCCGGCGCACTGATGAATTACGCTTCACTGCATGAAGTTGTCAAGGTCATTCGTGTGACCTACACCGCCCAATTCGCGCGTCATTGGCGACAACTCTGCGGAAAACAAAAGATGACTCAGGCTTTGTAATTTATATTCGCATATATTATATGGCGGGCGATTATAATTCGCCTGGAAAAACACTTAAGGCGTGCATTGCCAGCTGTCGCATGGCGAGAGAGGAGAAGTGACTCATTGTCACATTCGGCTCACAGTTGCCAAAGTTTCTGACCCAAGTGCGCTCCATTTAGCGCATAACTTCTTCCAGTCCGTTCGTAATCTGGTTGGACATTGAATATCATTCCACTATTAATATTTAATCTTATCTTTTTGCCACACGCGCGATACGGCTGGTGTAAACACCAACACGTATGTGTGTGGCGTAGTGTGGTGTAAACAAGTGCGTAGGAATAATTCCTGGCGACTCCACGTATTTGCGGTGTGTTTCTGCCGCACTGGCCTGATATCATAAACTTACCGTGGACGACTCGTAAATCGAGAGTGGCCGCTTGGCCCACGCGTGTTCACAGCGGTCAGGCGGGGTCAGTCCAACGCCTGGACACCTGCCACGAGTTTTATGACGACGATATCAGTCCACGCCATATGGCGCTATTAAGGCCGCCTTTGTGCAACGATGCAGCCCGGAAAGAGCCTCGTTTTAACCCCGCCAACCGCGCCTAATGGATGTCATTTAGCGATGTCCCACGCCGCATTACCGCGAGACTAAACATGTCGGCACTATTTATCAGGTGCACGAACACGGCGTATACTACAATGAATCAGCGTTATCATATGTGCCGTGTGGCTGTTCGCACGTGAATCGACGCCAAGACGGATGACAGCGCACCAACCGTTCGGCGTCGGTGCCGTCGATGGCGTCTATAACTCAACGATACGGACGCGCTGTGAATGGATAATCGCCCGATCAAATATATTCGCCATGCATCTTAATCTCAGTCCGGGAAATATGCAGATTAGCGTCGGACGCGACTTTTGTCGCTCGAACGCGCCAATAATTGACGGGGGCGGTGGAATGACCGCTCGGACAATGCGGACAAACTCGGTATTCTCGTATGTAGGTTTTGCGATGTTTTGCCTGGATTCTGTTTTATTATTCTCGTTGACTAATAATGAACAGCAGTGACCATACTTGACCACACTTGGCAGCCGTCATAGGCGCGGAGAAGTGAACTTTATAACGTCGTATACCGAGTAATAACATACCATGTGTCATATATTTCCTAATTTGGCATTTTTGGTTTTGGTTTTGGTTTTATCGTAACTGACCACTCACCCGTCCACATCATGACTATCGCGATTGTAAATACGTGCGCACATACACGCACGCACGTACCCCCCCACATATATATATATATACTCGCACGCACGCACGCACGCACGCACGCACGCACGCACGCACGCAACACACACACACACACACACACACACACACACACACACACACACACACACACACACACACACACACACACACACACACACACACACACACACACACACACACACACACACACACACACACACACACACACACACACACACACACACACACACACACACACACACACACACACACACACACACACACACACACACACACACACACACACACACACACACACACACACACACACACACACACACACACACACACACACACACACACACACACACACACACACACACACACACACACACACACACACACACACACACACACACACACACACACACACACACACACACACACACACACACACACACACACACACACACACACACACACACGCCACAAGTAACTCTGATTGTCACACGGGAAATGAACAGTCACTAAGCTCGTACGTAAATGTAATTAACGAATGACTAATAGTTAGCAGCGGGTACTCAAGCCATGTAATGATACTAGCGCGTGTTAACATGTCAACCTTTCGTTCTGGCAATACATTCCCAACGTAACAAACATGCCGTTGCCATGCGACCTGTTGACAGACAGTATACACTATAGCTCGAGCTCCGAAAATCATCAGACCTTTTTTTATTGCGCAAACAATAAATGCTTTTAGAATAACGTTGGTTATTTATAAATTCTCATTTAGAAATGGTTGTCGTGTGTGCTATAGAGTTTAATCAGTTACATTACATATAGGTCCTTACCAGTTTTAATTAAATATTTTAATAGTCAATGCGGTGTTTATGTTGCGAACGTTGGATACGAACAGCGATCACGGGTATATATATTACTATGTACGTTACAGTGATAAGATATCGACTAAATTATTTTAACATGTTAATTAGGTTTTCATAAACAGGTGATTTAAGGCAGTTTCTCCAAATGCAATAATCGACACGATATTGAACCGACACGTGTGATACAACCACAGTCCCAACGTGTAGTATATCCTTCAGACTATCTCGACACATGTGACAACATAAGACTGTCACGACACATGCGACAACATAAGACGATCTCGACACATGTGACAACATAAGACTGTCACGACACATGTGACAACATAAGACTATGTCGACACATGTGACAACAGAAGATGTCACGACACATGTGACAACACATTAGGCGTTTGGTACGACTACAGCTGTTAGAACCCGGGAAACCACCAGATTGTCACTCGGAGTGTGACACCAGCAGACTGTGTGTGACACAAGACTGTCACGACTCGTGTGACACTAACACACTGTCACTCTGTGTGTGACACCATCAGACAGTCACAACGTGCATAGCACAATCAGACCGTAACGACATGTATGGTACCACCAGACTGTCAACTGGTGTGTGACACAACACCAACCAGGCTGTGACGACACAACGTACGTCACCAAGGTGCGCTGGTGTCCCTGTCGCAGACCCTCTCGAGTGGCTGCACGCGCATCGCTCATATCACGCAAACAATGGCACTTGAAGAGGCACATTTATTAGCGGCTATCGGGTGGGCAAACACAATTGACAGCAATCAACTTGTTGGTGTCGCAGTGCGAGCAAACACGGCGAACTGTGTCAGAGGCGACGACACCTAAGTGATCGGAACACTGGACCGGGGAACGTGGCACCGGTCCGTGATTGGCGCAAATTGCGTGGACAGACATTGCGCTAGGGGACGAATACACGTAGAGGCACATATAACGTCAAGTGTGTGTTGTGTGTGTGTGTGTGTGTGTGTGTGTGTGTGTGCGTGCGTGCGTGCGTGCGTGCGTGCGTGCGTGCGTGCGTGCGTGCGTGCGTGCGTGCGTGCGTGCGTGCGTGCGTGCGTGCGTGCGTGCGTGCGTGCGTGCGTGCGTGCGTGCGTGCGTGCGTGTGTGTGTGGTACGGTTATCACATGTTGTGCTGAAGTGGCGGTGAATCAGTGTACTGTAGTGTTATAGATAGGTACGTATACGGTAAGGGGTTTTGTGAGCTATGAACATTGATCTTTTATCATGTTAATGATAAAAATACGCAACCAAACACGCATGCACTCGCGCAAACACATCAATATACTGGCCTTTGTACTGAACTGTGTATACTTTAAACAACATTAAATTTACTAATATTTACACCATAAACTCAACGCTTCAGGCGGTTTGTGGACAAGGAACCATTTTGCATATCGAGAGACCAACAATTTGCTGCCATCTGTTATTCATTAGAAGGATCCATTTTCGGAAATTAATGCTAACGGGTGTTTTGATAATGACATCCCATCTCAGTGAGTCCACGGTAGATATTTATATTTTTCTTTGCGTTGGATCGTTTACTTACGAACTTTTCATGTAGAACGATATCTTGAAGAACTGTTGCCCGCCAAACAGTTTTAATAAACCAGTTGCGTCAGAACTCGGCGTATTTGAAAGATAGTCCACCTTTGGTCACAGTGAAAGATGACAACCTCAGAGCATGTCGATGACACGACATACGTCATTGCCCAACAAGTCTGGTCAGTGCATTAAAGACGAACATACATGAAAGGACTGTTATGTGTCGTTGTCTATGTAGACATGTCCCCACTTCACAGATAGTTGATGACTGTACTGTGCTGTTATCACGGTGAACGAATATGGCTGTGTTAGAATCACCATTTGATGTGCAAAGATCAAAACATTACTGCAATCGTTTGAACCCAGTTCAAAAAGGTTACACCAGCATTTTGCCAAGTTCAAAACTGATCCGAATGCAGCCACGTCTACCAATTAAATATTTTGGTAGAATACTAGATGATTTATGCAATTATTGGGACCTCTCGCAGATGTTCGGCAAATGTCTAGGATTTTACAAATCATAAATACACGAAAATGTGTAATTCATTAAGCCGATGTTTCATATCAGTGACACATCCGTGGCAGGATTCAATACTTAGCAGCGAGGTGTTCGCTCATTAGTCGTCAATTGCTCACATATGGTGCATTTCTACGTATATAATGTTTCAACTCTGATAAAATGAATGTCCATACTATCGTATGTACATACTACACCTGACAGTAAATAATACTACACATTAACTATGTGCAATGATTTACGTTAGGAAAAACAAACTATAGGGTATTCAACAAGGGTGTAGAACATGTAAACCAGAGATAGTATGACAAAGCAGCCTACAGGAAACAGCTGTACAACACATTAACTTCACGCAGACGACAACCAAGACACGTTCCCGCCAAAACGCCATAAAAAGATGCCATGAATGTGGAGAACATGAAAGGCGCAATTATATAACACATTCGCGGGGCGAATGAATTGAACGTTGGCGGAACAACGCAATACATCAACATATCATAAAGAACTGAGAAAACAAGATGGCTGCCGGACGTGCACAATGTGTCGAAAACAAACGCGTCACATGTTTTGATTAAGTATCACCCGTTAGAAGTGTCGCTGTTTACAGGTCGCTTGTCATGTCCGGGGACAATGTGCTATATTCAGCGACATGGTATGTGCTCTCTGAAACATTTCACACACATGTCGTCACATCTCTTCTATGGGGTTTTCCAACGGACGCCATTTGTCACAGAAGCTCAACCGGAAATAAGGGACATAGCAGTTTATGCGAGTCACAACCAAAATGTACGTATATGTGGGGTACTCGAAATTTAACCACTTGTGAATTTCCGCAAGCTTTCTTTATTGAACACTATATTTACCAATCCTAAATTATCCTCATGATGCATAAATACTGGCATTTAATCCCGCTAATTAATACAGTTAGTAAATTAATACAATATCGTATTCAGATGCATTTGGTCCAATCCGATGTTGACCATAATGGTGTAAGTTCCACTATGATTATTGTAATGTTGGAACTATCACATAGCAAAGACTATAAGTACGTATTTCCGACGAGACAACGTATGTACAATAACTAATATCCTTTCAATTCCGGGCATAGCTTTCATGACAGTTACAGCTGTCCGCTCCAACCAGCTACACGCGTCATTGCCTGCCAAGTGCTGTTCCCGTCTATATCCCCAGATAACAAGTCCAGTATTGGATTTAGGGTCTTTCTGTGGCAAGGACTGACACAGAAGAATACTCGAGACGCGCATGGCTGGCAGTAGATTAATCTAATTCGCCTTTCATTGGACATTAGCCGGGGGAATTGTGGCTATCGTATTGCATTCGGCAATTAAATCAAGGCAGCGTAACTCGTACGCTCGGGTTGTCGCGTCAACCTGCAGAACACACACTTGACGAGTTGCGGGAAATCGGAGGTGATGCTTAAAGGGATTGGTTGAGAGGTACATTTTTATGTAGGTAATTTTATAAGTTAAAACACAATCATATGTAAACAGTGTGTGTGTGTGTGTGTGTGTGTGTGTGTGTGTGTGTGTGTGTGTGTGTGTGTGTGTGTGTGTGTGTGTGTGTGTGTGTGTGTGTGTGTGTGTGTGTGTGTGTGTGTGTGTGTGTGTGTGTGTGTGTGTGTGTGTGTGTGTGTGTGTGTGTGTGTGTGTGTGTGTGTGTGTGTGTGTGTGTGTGTGTGTGTGTGTGTGTGTGTGTGTGTGTGTGTGTGTGTGTGTGTGTGTGTGTGTGTGTGTGTGTGTGTGTGTGTGTGTGTGTGTGTGTGTGTGTGTGTGTGTGTGTGTGTGTGTGTGTGTGTGTGTGTGTGTGTGTGTGTGTGTGTGTGTGTGTGTGTGTGTGTGTGTGTGTGTGTGTGTGTGTGTGTGTGTGTGTGTGTGTGTGTGTGTGTGTGTGTGTGTGTGTGTGTGTGTGTGTGTGTGTGTGTGTGTGTGTGTGTGTGTGTGTGTGTGTGTGTGTGTGTGTGTGTGTGTGTGTGTGTGTGGTGAGGGGTGTGTGAGTGGGTGTGTGGGTGTGTGAGGTGTGTGTGAGTGAGAGAGTGAGAGAGTGAGAGAGTAGTGAAGTAGAAGTGAGAGAGTAGAAAGAGAAGTAAGAGTGAGAGAGTGAGAGAGTGATGAGAGTGAGAGAGTGAGAGAGTGAGAGAGTGAGAAGTGAGAGAGTAGAGAGTGAGAGAAAGTAGTGAGAGAGTGAGAGAGTGAGAGAGTGAGAGAGTAGAGTGAGAAGAGTGAAAGAAGAGAGAGAAGTGAGGATGAGTGAGAGAGTGAGAGAGTGAAGAGATAGAGAGAGAGAGAGGATGAAAGAGAGAGAAGAAGAGAGAGAGAGAGAGAGAAAGGGTGTAGTGAACGGGTTGAGGAAAGAGAAATTGAACGTGTGTGTGTGTGTGTGTGTGTGTGTGTGTGTGTGTGTGTGTGTGTGTGTGCGTGTGTGTGTGTGTGTGTGTGTTGTGTGTGTGTGTGTGTGTGTGTGTGTGTGTGTGTGTGTGTGTGTGTGTGTGTGTGGTGTGTGTGTGTGTTGTGTGTGTGTGTGTGTGGTGTGTGTGTGGTGTTGTGTGTGGTGTGTGTGTGTGATGTGGTGTGTGAGTGGTGTGGTGTGAGAGAGAGAGAGAGAGAGAGAGAGAGAGAGAGAGAGAGAGAGAGAGAGAGAGATAGAGAGAGAGAGAGAGAGAGAGAGAGAGAGAGAGAGAGAGAGAGAGAAGAGAGAGAGAGAGAGAGAGAGAGAGAAGAGAGAGAGAGATAAAGAGAGAGAGAGAGAGAGAGAGAGAGAGAGAGAGAGAGAGAGAGAGAGAGAGAGAGAGAGAGAATATATATATATATATATATATATATATATAAAAATATATATATATATAAAAGAAACCGGGGTTATAGAGAAGGGAAAGAGAAAAGGCGATTGAACAAGAATAAAAGAACGAAAAGAGTGCGTGAAACCATGCGGCTAAGTATTGACTGGTCAGCTTCTGATATCAATCAAGCGGTTCAGTCGCCTATATGTAGCGCGTGTCACAAGAACGCGGCAGCGATGGCAACGGAGACAACACACCATCCAACACGCGCGCGCAAACAAAGCGAAGCGACTCGACACCAAAATGCAATATCAGCATGACGTATTACCCTACAAGCTGGCAATTCCCGTCTGACGACTGCGTTTTGTGTGACAAAAGGCGCTACATAAATATGAGATACACGAAAGGTGTAATTATGGAGAAAAAAACTTCATCTTCTAGTTGAACGATTTCGGTACAACGTCGGAAATACAAACACAAACACCGGGAACAAAAACTGCATTATGACAACATGTCAGTTGAACGACAACTTCACGTCTCGGGCGTTTTGATGAAGTGTCGTCCTTTACAAATGTCGCGTGCTTCGTCTCGGACAACGCGCTGCGTCGTGTTGTCACTAGGGCGAACACGCGTCTGTGCACAGTAGAGTGTGCCCGCCATTGCAAATAAGCCGTACATTTTCAGACCCTGAACTTTTGAATTAAAAAACCCAGTATTTTCCACACAACACGCTACGCCATTTACATCACATTCCTCCAATCAATGAATCTAGACCCTGCCATTAATATCATCATCGCCATCATCACCAACACAACTATCATCATCGTCGTGTTGTCGCCGTCGCCGTCGCCGTCGCCGTCGCCGTCGCCGTCGCCGTCGCCGTCGCCGTCGCCGTCGCCGTCGCCGTCGCCGTCGCCGTCGCCGTCGCCGTCGCCGTCGCCGTCGCCGTCGCCGTCGCCGTCGCCGTCCACCACCACCACCATCACAAAAATCACCGTTTTTACCGATCAGTTTCACATGACAGTGTGTCGACTTGCACGCTTCCGTGAATCCTCACGTAGACAACTTCCATGCATGTGCACCCATATCAACGTGAACTGAAGCTCCTCGATAAATGATTAACTGCTCGCTCTCCTTAACACTGTTTTTGCCAGAAGCCTTAAGGCACACGAGTCTGGATATGACAAAGAAACACGCACATCAAAGGCCCTCGTCCGCATGTCCACGCACGCGCCAGGCCGCTTACAGTCAATTAATCCAATTCGCTTTCCATCGGCGTATTACTCGCGGAATTAATCCGAGCGACGTTTCATCGTGCGTTAGCTTAGGGAATTGCAAGTATCAAATTGCGTTTCCCCAATTAGATCTCAAATCAACGCGAATTGATGCGAGACGGTAATCGATGCGTGGCGTGTGCCGGCGAGACAAGGGGCGGGACGGAGGGGGGGAGGAGACCCAGGGCAGAGGCCAGTCACGGGACACCCGACATCTGCCTCACCTCGGGGGACCAGAGTACAGCTAACAGTAATGACAGTACTTAGTCAACTTGTGATTGTATACATCCTGCGTGTGTAAAAAGTAAGTGTAATCAGTGGACTTTCGTACATTTGTAAGGAAGGGTGTTTTTTTATTTACGTGTTTATGTACAGTGCATATAAAACATGGCTAGGTGGTATATTTCCATGGGCAAGTGTGTTTTAAAAGAGCTGCATGTATGTCATTTTTACGAAACGTGAGTAGCACAGCAATGATTATGAATCAGATTTTTCAATAGTGCAATATTCTTACGAATTAAAATCTCACCAAACTTTAACATGGCCACCGACGACAAAAGCAAACAGTGCCACATGTCCGGTAGCTCACATAGGACGACCACTGACGACTTCGGCAAACGACACAGCGAACAGTCCCATTTATTATCGCTCTGAATGCATGGAAACGACGGATATGACCCTATTTTGGAGAGATTATCAGTCCTTACATCGCCCCCGACACGCCAGAGCAACTCACGCGATTAACTGTTTCGTTGTTCAGCAGATGCGTTGATCAACAAGATTAATACATCTAATGATGGTAAATACCTAAATGCTGATAAATGTAATAGTCAATATGGAGCAGAACATCGCGTGCAGTATAGGTATATACCACAGAGGCCCGTGGGTCTATATCAGTTACGGGTTTTGCAAGCGACATTTGGTGACGCCAGATGGGGCAAGTAGTGGCAGGTGGCGATGGAGATATCGTAGACCAATCACCAAGGCGGAGTTGCACGTGAACCGATTGACTCACTCGGCGTGGCAGGTTATTAGATATTACGTGACATGTCAATGCCGCAGTATTGATACAATGTGTGTGTGTGTGTGTGTGTGTGTGTGTGTGTGTGTGTGTGTGCGTGCGTGCGTGCGTGCGTGCGTGCGTGCGTGCGTGCGTGCGTGCGTGCGTGCGTGCGTGCGAGCTTGTGTGTGCGCGTGTGTTGGTATGCATGCATGCGTACATGCGCGCTCGCTTACGTATACGTGTATGTGTGCGCATGCGTATGTGTGAATGCATGGCACAATCAGACAAGCTCGCAAGCATTAATGTACATACATTAATTCAAATAATGTTAATGTCTATGTCTTCTTTCATGCGTGTTACATTTGCAAATTCGTCTTCTTTCCAATATCTCCAATCACCGAACCGCTCTGTTCCTCCTGGTTTGTTTAGAAAAGTCTTCGACTGCCAACTTGTCCCCTCTTCTGACATTCCTACCAAGTTTGCACGCGAGCTTTTTTATCAACGGCCTCCAAAATGTCGCCATCTCTCCGAGCCTGCGGGTTGCCGTGTGCAGTTGAAAATACGCCCGTAACCTGCATGTTATTGTTGGTGGCACTGGGAGGGAACTTGTTTGTGTCGGTAAACAGTGACGCGCCCGAACGGGATATGCCACCTCACCATATGGTGTCAGAAGTGGGATGTCTGTTTCGTTTTCCCTGTGTCGGTTGAGCCAACAATACATCAGTATACACGAGCTCGATTTTGTCCTACAGTTCGGAGGGCGAGTGTTGCGTCTGTATGCTGTGTCAACTATTACACGTGGACATGCGGTCAAATGCGACTCTATATATAATTGACTGCCGACCGCTAAGTGATGTGGCAATTGGCACATGATAGAAACCGCAAACAACTAAATGATTCTCCATAGAAAGAACCCAGCCACTGAATGCCACGCTATGATCTATGGCATAACAATTGAGTGTCAGCCTAAACAACGGGCGGCTGAATGCCTCACTGAAGAGCAGCGAATGTGTGGACGCTATCCTATGTCCTAATCGCGGACCACAACATGTTACTATATTGAACATCAGCGGTCTTTTAAATGTCGTCCTATGTAGAAACGTTGGGGAAATGTATAACCCCACTCTGTCGCAAGCGGCCAATAGGTCTAACTGAAGGACACCTAACCTACGAAGGGCGTATTCCTCGCCAAGCTGCGGACGTGAAACCTTAGATTGCTCTCACACGCCAACACCGCACAACATTCCTATTTAATGTAGATTTGATGTGGCCAAGGCGGGCAGCGATATGTGGGCTGCACCGGGATGTAAGTTGGGATCACCACCCGTCCCAGCGGGCATTCCGCTCCCACAAATTTCCACGCGTGGCAAATAGTAACTGTCTATAAAAAAATTATATTTATGTTCGCCTCGTATCCCGGTGTGTGTCCTGGTGGGAAAAGATCCCGGTTTTCGGTCCTCAGATATTGTCTTATATTGATGGGCTGATGACATGATCTCGATAAATAACTGTATGTTCCATCTGTATTTTATGTTTAAAATTATACAATATATGTTGAAGGGCAAAGTTTCGTTTGTCCGTCTTCAAGACGAGCAATCACAACTGATGTGACGGGTGGAATGTAGTTGTGGTAAGCTGGCAACTGGGTTAACTAGTAGGTCCAAGTATAGAATGGGTCAGTATCCAGTAAATTGAATGGTTCAAATGACGTCGGTTTTCCATTGGAAAACGAAGCTCTATTGATAATGACGATGACAGACGCGGGTGGCTTCCAAGAAAGTTGTTCGCGCTTTAAACGGCAGACTTTTGATTAATTCAAGACCGGCAAAAAGTAGTTCTTGCAAAGGGCCAAACGGTGTACTCTACGGCCACAAGAAACTGTGTTTTATAAGTTCGAAACAATGTTTGTAATATAAACACTGCGTCGCAGTATGTTGAAATCAAAAAGAAACACTTCC
>JAODUO010000214.1:882500-985000 GCA_025642075.2 Ridgeia piscesae | reverse complement strand
CGCCCGTCGTGAGAACAGCCATAATTAAGTAAAGTCACACGATTGATTGTGTCCACAGTCATCACGAATCTACAGCAACAGTAAATGTGTTATACGCCTATCTGACATGTACGCCCTTATTTCATATCGTGATATAATATTAATTATATAATCGTCTGTAAATGCATTTGCTTCGTCATTATTAGTGGTCAAATACAATGCATTATACTTATTCCAGTGTAGGTGCACCCATCTACAATCACGATCACATATTAATATATTCGCATGCTCGCATATATAAACATACAAGAGCAAATACCGTGCAGTAATTTAACGCACTGCGATGTAGCTAACAATTGAGCTATATCAGTAATATTGGGCAATTGTAATACACACACACACAGTTGTTCTATACACTCACGCATGTGTATTGAAATATATAATAGGGAGTATACTAGCATTCAATGATCTTCCCCTTCCCACGGTATTATTATATTAATTTATTATGTAATTTGCCTTCAGATGAATTGCATAATGTGTATGTACTGTAAAGAGTTACAATACATTCGGTTTGATTTTGATTTGAACGTGAACATTCTAACGTCACGTTGTCTCAAAAACATTATGTAAATCGTTCATGCGCGTCGAACAATCAGGAGTTCAACGACCCGTGACTAGGAGAAGACTACGACTCTAATGGGCACTTTAATTAACAGTCCAGCCCGTCTGTCGCGATAAACTGCGCTTTCTGACAAATGACATTGTTTGTCACAGCAGAGGCGCAAACAGTCCCAATTGCTACTTGCTATAGGTGTCGCGGGGAGAGAATTCCACTGGACATTTCAGCCCAGCGAAACCGATAATGAGCAGTTTAATAGTGACAGGTGCTTGTGTCCGGCGTCGTGGTACAAGTGTCCGAACCATTTGTCACAGGCTGCTGCAGTCATGCTGACATCCGATATTGCGGCCACATTCCCGAATTCGCATCACCCAGCAACGTCGATATTATAAAGCTATGCCCGATATCGCACATTGATCTAAATCCGGTATCACCAAGATCGCCCGAATAGCTAAGTCCGATATCACAAAGTCGTGACAACACTTCGAACAGCTGTGCGTTGAAACTGTATATCAATTGGTATATGATTGCATCGACCGTCACACAGCGTACATTTCAATCAGCTATATTTAACAATAGCATCAGCTGCCATGTATTTGTATGATAGATCGTACACATGTATATCAGATGCCGTACAACTACGTAGGCTTAGTACGTGAATGTGTTATACCCACTGTAACAACCTTACAACTGTATCCATCGTCACGTAATTGTGGTGTCACGCAACGTAATGAATTGTGTCACAATCAACAACCATACTTGCAGAAAGTCGCCATGGCAACGTAACGAACTGCCTCACGACTATACCAACTACAACACGCAGTAGCTATACTCGATTTTCCACACGCTATTCTTTGTGGTTTTGAAATTTTTAGATGATCCCGGGTTATGTCACACCATTGGGAAATAGGAATGCATCTAGATTTCGATCCCAACTTTTGCTGGCGTCAGACCACTGGCTCGCCCGCTGATGAAGTAGTCTCGTTATCTGGTGGTACAGCGTGGGCCCAGCCGGTGTCGTAGACGGGAAACAACTCGGCGAGTAGGCCTGCACCTGTCTTGTGATAAGGGAAGTATAGCAGATACCAAGAGTTAAACCATAGCCTAGGAAAAATGGTTATCGTTGGTGTGACCCGGTCCGTTTGGGAAAGGGAACGTATGACCCAGCCGGGAACAGCAAGAAAGAGTGATACTTAACTGGAGCAATATGCTGTCTAACACGCTGACACCTGGGCGTATCCAGCTTGCCACAGGAATTTTTAACGCTCCTTTCCTTTCCAACAGTATCGATCTTTTTGCTCCATACATTGCATTTGTGTACATTACCAGGTATTCAATATATCTCAGCCAATTATCGTTTGGTCTCTTGTGGCGCATTAAGACGCGTGCGTACACATGAGTTTTGCAAGTGTTTAATGAAAATATCAACTCTTGTCATGAAGAAAACCAAGGAAGAGGAACAGAGGCCATCCCGTACCACACGGACACGTTCCGTTCGGATGCATAGCTTCGCAGGCACAACGAATACACAGACTCGTGGAATTGTACGAGTGTAGCCCTTCGTGAGATCTGACAATTGCCTTGCGATGATTGGTGGTGACAGATGACAAATGACAAACGGTGACAATGACGTTGGTAGATGTGCATGGCATGTATCACATCGTCAGATCTCGAGGGCGAAACTAACAATTGAGACGACGAGTTGATCGTATAGTGGCCACTCTAGGTGTCAACATGTGAACCTTGGTTTGTCAGTAATGTCCTGCAAAAGACTGGCTAAATGTCACCCTATACGACCGTCACATTCAAGTAACCAGAACACACATAGACATTACACAGACAAGGAAGTTGCAATGCAAAGTTGTCTAATACCGGAACCCCATTGCATATGCAAGAAACACACAACGCCATAGGCAATATTTATAAGTCACCAGCGCGCCATTCCGTCGCGACAAACGGCTTTCGACCACTCTACGTAGAGTAAACAATCACGCAGCCACTAGAGATCCCCGCGTCAACAACCACAAAGCAACTGACCTGTCCGAGACGTCGACTCCTTTACTCCTGCTCTCGCGGCCTGTCCGTGGACCCCAAAACACAGTTACTCCGGGGCAATCACGCCTGAAATAATCCCAAGACGAGCCTGCCTGTATGCGGCGTGTCTATGAAGTCGGACAGTCCACGTGTGTCGCCGGACGCGCGTGGTGTATCCCCGCGCTTCGTTCCGTTGTATATACACGTTCCGGTTGAGTGACTTCGCCACGCGCCGCTGCATAGAGACCCAAAGAGTCGTTCACCGTCTGCCGTCGCAGCTGTTTGTCCGCCGCCAGCAAGAACACACAGAAACGTCACCGTCGTCCCGCCAGTAACGCCAGCGACACCTCGGACACTGAGCACCAGCCGCAAGGGTCAAGCGGCTGTTGTCCAAATGTTTACGTAGGCAATCTGCCAGCGAGCTTCTTGCCCGCGGCAGGTCGTCAGCGTCTGAAGCCGAGCTCATCTCCGGCGCAGGACGCTACAGAGGAGACATCTGTCGGACACTTTGTATATTCGTTCCGTCTTTTCAGGCACCTCGCTAGATGCATCGGTCCTCATGGTAATGACGCGTTGATCTCACTACTATATGGCGTGTTATTTGACACCGCTATCTCATATCAAACCAAATCAAAATTTAATCATATGTGGTTATAGGCATACGCCCCCTTAGCTATTTGTAATTTCGTCGAGTTATACCTGCTGTACAGACGTGCCGCATCTACATTGGTTGAAAATTCCCCCGTAGACCTACGGAAATTATGATCGTCGCCGAGAAAATATTCAAGTCGATTGGTATTAACTGTAGCAGTATCAACTGTTCACATGAATCTAGTATTTCAAGTAGGGCGGAAATATGCGATGTCATGTTTTGTTGTTACAAAAACGTCCTTAGGTGCATCGTCGTCACCGAGTAAATAAAAACTTGTAAGCTACATGATATTAGAATATGCAAAACAATTATTGTTTTGATAATAACAATTTTGAAATTTCGTCAGGTCAAAAAGGCTCGTGAGTTAGGTATTTTTGTGAGCGTCAGAATCCCAATTAGTCAACACGTTCCGAGCATGCGCGCTAAACGTAGTTCCGCATCTAGTTATGAACACCATTTAGATACATTATCAACACTACCGTAACCATAGCAACGTGGCCAGCTCCACTCATTTATATTTTCTAACACTTCACTGACCGCACAAAAACTAATAAGTATTCCAAGATGAAACAAAGGTCCATAATATGCCCTGTCGAACTGTATCAAATACCGAGCCGAACACTGAAATCACTGACAGTTAACAAAGGCGAGGAAGCAATGGAAGAAATCTACAAGCTGGCCCCTTTTCACCAGTAAGAGATTAGGTAAGAGGAAATCTTAAATCGGATATGCGAAAGGGGTTCATTCTCTTCCCGATCATGGTTACCTAAAATAAATTACAGCCATTAAAAACTCACAGATACTTAAGTGTTACGGTTCATTAGTATGACTATAATTACTGCCACACTACCTTTGAACATTCCACCCTGTGAGCGATTCGTCATGGTCATCACGACGTCATCGGTTTGGCTGATAAGAAACGGGTGTGTCCATTTTCAAGTCGCTGGTCGTTACGTTACGGCGGGAACAAAGCACGTCACGTGACAAAGTCTCGCATGGTTGGTTACCAAATAATTATAATATTTCCGTCGCAGCAACCACGAAATTAGGCAACATTTTCAACTTTAACTATTTCGAGAAAAGAGGCCTATAAAGATGACAATTAAATAAAGAATAATCTTGTAGATTGCAATCAATTAATGACGTCACAACCGTGCGACTTTCATAGTAGTAATCACATTTACGTTGACTTTGTTTGTTGTATCAGCAGTTTATAATTAGTATTACCTTGCATTCGGTTGACCTTCGCTCAACCTCTAGCACTAACACATGACCGCCAATGCCGCCAGATCGTTTTCTGTCCATCAACTCTGGTAGTGGGCCCGGATTCTACGAGAAATCACTAGCAACAAGATACTTGCACAGGTCATCTATTGTTTTTCGTGATGTGGTGGCGGAAAATAAAGATATGGCGCCACGAGCTTGCTCCTGCCTCCACGTGTTGACAAGAAAGCCGCTCGACGCATTTATTCAATGGTCTTCAGGGGCGTAGCAAGGCATAAATGCAAGTGGAAGCACTAATTAATGATATCATTCTAAATTCTATCATCGGGGTCTGGTGCTCCAAAATGTTGTGTAGCATGTGTGACGATCCAATCAGTTGACATGTAGTGCATTTTAAGTCACAGTATATCATAGGTAAATAGAACACGCTAAAGAGTAAATAGGAAAATACACAGTATATTTACTGCGTGAAACATGCTGAAAAGGTGAGAGACTTGAACGGTTAATATATATATATATATATATATATATATATATATATATATATATATATATATATATATATATATATATATATATAATATATATAAAACCATATTATACATAGCATATGTTTGAATGTGCAACACATTCATTGTATGCTTTAAACTCAACTATGCACTCATTATAGTAATTAAAGAAAGTAACAATAGTTACAGCCTTTTAATAATAAGCCAAGATAAATACTGTAAATTGTACATGTGTTTTATCTAAGAGTTAAAACAAGTAAAAGCTGCTATTTTTAAACAGTTCTGTATTGTCTTCAACATCAGTTCGGTTACTACACACCTTCATTAGGGGCTAAATAATAGGTTGATTTCTTGAATCGTCGAGTGTGTCTGGTTTCTCTCCGACATTCACCATTTCCCATATTGCTTCCAGTGATCCACTTCGTTTTGTATTTCACGCAGATTTCCAGGCATGTCGTCTTTGAACACCTCGTACAGCTGGAGTTATTCTTTCTGGTGTCATATGCACCAGTTGTTTCGGTGTGGTGTAGGCCTACTGAGCCACGTAGCGATATTGGGCCATTAACGCATGAATGGTTGGTACATCGCCCTCTTCTTGTACTGACAATGGGGTGTCAGCTGGAACATGTTCGCGGTGTCTTTGTTTCCAGCACGGCTTGCTCGGTTGAACTTCAAATTTCGCTGCCAGTTCCATAGCGCCTTCATATAATTATAGAAATGTTGTCAGATGAAGTAGACTTTGGAGTACATGCTCAATCGTTACCAATGAAGTAAAACCTTTAGATTGACAACATGTAGCCCCATGCTTTGCCATTACCTCCAGCCTCCAGATATTACAGAGCAGACACTACAGCCGTGAAGGCAGACCCGAATGTATACAGTGCGTTGGCACGTCTAGCCAATCTCGTCTCACAGAGTAGGGTGACTGTAGTTTGGTTTTGTTGTTAACGCCAGTTTTAGCTGCTAATCTTTTAATCTTAGCCCATGGACGTCAAAACATTGATACATTGTTTCTAGTGAATTCGTATTTACCCGGGTGCTGCATTGCCAAGATAGCCTTCAGGCGGAGGCATCTATCTGTTCTGTGCACAGGGGTCTGGAAACTGGATAAAGCTGTACAATGTTGTCAAAATATTGACAAATTGTTACAAGTGAATGATGACGCTTTCGTTGCCAAAGGCTATGAACATATCTGGGCATCCTTTAGCCACCGTTTGAAGTGGGCATTTTGTGGTTGCCTTAATGATATGGAAGCACGTGCGTACGTGCGTACGGCTAGCTACGCCCCTGGTCTTAAAACATATGTTGGCGCATTTAAGTCAAATGTACAATTGGATTCAAACGGATTACTGTTGTGATCCTGTTCTTTCCGTGTAGATCCTACGTTCGAGGTGCGAATGTCCAAATGTTTTGTCCACCACCCGTGTCGGGTGTCCACTCCCGCTGTTTTACGCTCTCTTAGTCTCATCATCATCATCATCATCATTTGTGCCATTTAGTGTCCCGTGGTTGGGCGAAGGCCTCCGCATGTTGCTTCCACATCTGCCTATCTTGCGCTATCCTCTGCCAGACGGTACCCTTCCAGTAGTCGTCTAGTTCGTCTCTCCAACGTCTCGCCGGTCTTCCTCTAGGTATTTTCCTTTCTTAGCGTTTCCAGCTGGTGATACGCAGTATCACCAGCTGGAAACTCGTATCCTGCTAACGTGCCCTGCCCAGGTCCACTTCCGTCTTCTGACTTGTTCAATCAACCTTTGTCTACTCCGCTCCAAATGTCTATTGGACATAATCCTTCCAACGTAGTCTATACCTGCGATTATTGTCGCTTCTGTTTTGGCCCGGTGGCTACTCACAACCAACACACATCGGTGTAAACCTGGTGTTATGTTTTCTTGACGTGACTTCAAGTAGAAACTATTTCGTCGTAACAATTTACACACACTGGAGGAAACACTACATTAAGTCGTACCTGTATAAATAAAACAGTAGTTTATTCAAATAAGTGGATTTGTTCACGTGACAACTGAACTACAACCACGAGTCCATAAGACTTGACTGGTGTCGCCGCGTAGTGAGGCAATTCTACGCGACTGACGGGTCCGGCGAATAACATTTTAAATAAACACTAGCTTACGCAGATAGGCCTACCCGGTGCAACACAACAATACACACAACACCGTTTTGATAGGATTGCCATTTTCGGTTACCGTTCCGACCAATATTTCCCGGTAATGTGAACGTCGTCTGGAGTTGTCATCACTCAACCAACTGCTTCCATGTTGCCAAACACGTAAATTGCACATCGGTGAGCATCAAACGCTTGAATAATTAGACGGATGGTCGAAGGAAACAAATGACTACTGCAGCAAAGGGATCTCGGCTCTTGGTAAGAATCGCCTTCAAGATGTTGGTAATGACTTTTAAATGCATCAGTGGTTTGGCTCCGTGTTATCTGGCAGACTTGTTCAACCACGAAAGCGTGACGGACGCCTACGCCAGAACTACGCGCCAACACTGCACCAAGGCATAACAAAGAAGTGTATTGGCGATTCGGCATTTGGCGCAGTAGCACCTCGACTGTGGAATGAATTACCTGTGAACATTCGTGCATCTGGGACATTACCTATGTTTAGAAAGTGTTTAAAGACATATCTTTTTATTAGACATCTCAATTAATTCAAATTGTTTTGAAATGACGGACATTGCTTTAGAATTTCTTTTAGTGTCATACACGTTTTAATCAGTGTTCATGTTTTAGATTAATTTATATATTTATATAAATATATACGCACACATTTTTAGTAAAGGTTTTAATTTTATATTAATTTATATAATTTACATACAAAGTTTTAGTACTATACATCTTAAAAGCAGTGTTTAATTTTTTATATAATTTACATACAAAGGTTTATTAGTACACCTTAAAACCAAAAATTAATATGATTTATATTAATTTATATAATTTACATGTCCATTTATTAATATACACTTAGTATATTTATTGTGCAGCGCATCGATCCCCATGCGGGAATTAGAGCTATATAAAAACTGTATTATTATTAGTAAGAGATAATGGCCGACTACACAAGACGTTAGCGTATTAAATAATACTAGCTTTCATACACACACACACACACACACACACACACACACACACACGAGTGGAACAAGGGATCGAGGCAGCCACTGTCAGCACCTTTCAAATTAACATCAACTGTCAGCAATTACGGAAGTCCACCCAATTTAACAATACAGTGGCGCCACATGGCGAGTGGGTGAGAACTAGAAGCCTCAAACACAACTACCATTGTACTGATCGCCGATAGGCTACGGGGGGGGGGGAGTATTGGGCTGTTTGTTTGGCGACAAAGGTACTTCAATGGTAAACTAGCACGAGTTTCTAATAGCATAAGCTAACCTGTACCCAGTCGATATACACAAATACGAGGCGGCAGTCATGGGTTGTAATAAAATACAAAATCCTATATTTATTTCGAGACATCAGCAGAAAGCCATCGTCTGTGAATGGTTGAGCCGTACGAACAGCAGACACCAAATAAAAGCCGTTGCAACATCAACAGAAAACAAGCAGTGATATTTTATAAGAAATTTCGCAATTTTTCCCGGAGTAATATTACGATAATATTGCCAACACTTAATTAGAACGAAACATCGCAAACTTACTCAACGCAGCGTGAACTGGCAACAAAGAGGCCACTTCTACATACCCGTATCATGCTCTCTCACAACAATCACCGCCACGAATATTCGTTTCGCAAATTTAGACAGGCGCCATTTTAGACAGTACGCAAAGACATGACGGGCGTGGTTCCATACCTTTTCTTAGCGCCGCGGCAAATACAGATTTCACCAACACCCTACAAGACCGCCAACTCGGCGCATATACCGTAGACACCCCCTGACCCAATTACATTCATTCCCGTAAATACCAGGTAAAATGGATTTTGCCTTTTTGTGCGATTTCCGGTCAGGACAATAGTGAAAACACAACACGTGATACAACGTGATCCACGACGTAATAAACTCTCGCCATCCAACTCAGTGTACCACACACGAATAAGGAAACAACCCTCCCCGTACCGCAAGTAGCGTAGCCAACCTGGTCCGTGCTACCCCTCAAAGTATAAAATGCATGTGAAGACGTGATGTAGATCTTTCAAAATACCTTCGACTTAAGCTCCCTTTCATCTCCCCAGCTGCACGAAGGTCCCTCCCAAACATCGACACACAAAAGACAACAGGACATGACGTCACACGGAGAGACCAATAAGCACCTACACGAACGACTGCACTCACCAACAGAATACGTTCCCACATGTCATCAATACAGTTTATTTGTCCACTAATAAATGTGAAGAGAACTGGCCAGGTGACGCGGCGCCGCCAATGCACCGGAAGTTGCGCAATAAACCTACTAATACTCTAACAAAAACATGGCGTGCATAACAACGCCGCTCGCATAATAACACCAATAAACAAGACCACAGGATACTAGTTACGTCTCTCTTTTTATTCGTTGCATATTTTTGTAGATTTTTTCATTCGGACATTTCTGCCCGTTTTTTTTATCTCTTCGCTTCTTCTTCAGTGGAACTTACCTCTGCGTCCGCGTCGAAGTCCCTGCGTCGTCTCGCGACACTTCAACGAGACCTCGACGCCACGCACGGCTGTTTTACGACCTTTAAACGAACAACTGTTGTGACCCAAAACAACAAGTCGAGGGCAGCAAGCCGAGCTCACAAGAGCAACACGCCTACTCACCCCCAGACACCGAGAAAGATACAAATACAAATACAAATGTGTGAATCGCAGCGTATCGGAAACTCAAGTTACTGAACAAATGAAAGAACAACTTCAATCAGGGGGAAATGTGGCCACCATCTTAGGGCGGCGGGGGAGGCGGCGGTGGCGGCGGCTGGTCGGAGGGAAGAGGGGGCGGCGGGGGAGGCGGGGGGAAGTCACCGGGGTGGTGCTGCGTCACCTGCAGCTTCGCCTCCGACTGTTTGATGAGCTGCTGCAGCTGGCGCTGCAAGTTGTCGAGCGTCTGCATGTCGGGCGTCACGGCCGGCTTGTCGTCGCCGTGGTTACCGTTCGTGTCGCGCGCCGCGTTGTCGTGGAAACGGTGCTCGGCGCCGTGCGCGTGCCGCGCCGTCTTGCCGGGCGTGTGGGGCGCCGCCGCCGCCAAGGAGGTGGCGTTAGTCTGCGGCTTGCCGTGAGACGACGAGCCGCCGGCCGTCGGACTGTGCGGCCGCTTGCGGGACGAGTGCTTCTTGCCGTCGCTGCCGTGGTGCCGGTGGCGGTGGTGCCGGTGGCCGCGCCAGTCGCCCGAGTGCTTGTGTTTGTGCCGCTCCGAGCTGTACTGGCCTGACGTGCGGTCCTTGCTCAGCACGAGCTTGATGGGCGTGGCGGCGACGGGGGACACGATCTGCCCCTCTTCCTCCTCCTCGTCCTCCGGCCTCAACGTCGCCGGCGCTTCCGGCGGCATCGGCATCGGCATCGGCATCTTCAGCTTGAGCTTCAGCTCCGGCTTGTCGGACGTCGAACTGTCGCTCGTCTTCACGATCTTCATCTTGAGCTCCTTGCGACGCTCCGAGGACTTCTTCGCCGGACTCGTCGTCTTCATGTCCTTCAGATCCAGTCGGATCTTGAGTTTCTCACGCTCCGGGGTGTCCTGACTGGCCGGCGTGTCTTGCGACCACGCAGGGCTGTCCACTGCCAGTGGCTCCGTCTTAACAATCGGCTCCAACTTGATGGGCTCCGTCTTAACCGGTGCCTCCATCTTAACCACGGATTCCGTCTTAATTACAGATTCCGTCTTAACCACTGGCGCCGTGGACACAGCAACAGGCAGTGGCAGAGGCTCCGGTTGACGGTCTTTTGCTACGGGCGGCGTCACCAGATGGCCGACGGCGTTAATCTTAATGTCCAGGCCCGCCACACTCTCTGTGACCGCCGACGGCACAGGGTTTCGTGTTCTCCTGGAATGCTCCGCATGTGCCTTGTCGAGCCTCGCAGTGGCCGCGTGCTTCTCGTCTGGTAGCGCCCCCTGCTGGAGAATGAGGTCGGCCTGCCTGGCGTCGTGGTGGGAATGTTTTACGGTGTTGTCCGCTCTCACCTGCAACGCGTTCGGCACAGCCAGGTGACCCTTGCTTCCCGGGATCCGCTCCTTGCCGTGACTCGACGGGACGGCACCAGGTGGCGCTTTTGACGGGTCGTGCGAGCTCGACGACCGGTGATGTCGATCGCTGCGCTGACTCCTCACCGACTTCTCCGTGTGTTGCAGACTACTTAAGACATCCAGGTGATGTCGTTCGACCGGACGCACCGAGTGCATGCCATCGCCTTCAGGTGGCGCTGGTCGCGTTGCCATGGCGGCGGGCGCTGGACTGTGGAAGTGGGCGCCGCCGCCCGCATCGTGACTGACGCGACCGTGTTCCCGCGCCAGTTTCTCCCGTTCCCTCTCGATCCTGATCTTCTCCCTCCGCTCCACCTCCCTCCGCTCCAGGTACTCCCTCGGAGTCAGGTTCGGCTCTGTGCGCACGCGGCGCATCGTGCTGCCCTCTGGCGGCCGCGAGGGACCGGCAACGGCAGGTGGAAGTTTCCGGTCGTGGTTTGTGAATGTGTGGCTGGCGTGGGAGCTCGTGGACGTGGACGCGGACACCTGCTTCTGGCTGGACCCCGTCGCGGAGGAGGCTCCGTGCTCCGTCTTCTGGCGCTTGTGGGACACGTCGTCTGACACACGACACCCCGCCTGGAAACATGTGACACTGGTACAGCTACACGCACACCTGACACCTGCCTGGAAACATGTGACACTGATACAGCTACACACACCTGACACCTGCCTGGAAACATGTGACACTGATACAGCTACACACACCTGATACCTGCCTGGAAACATGTGACACTGATACAGCTACACACACCTGACACCTGCCTGGAAACATGTGACACTGATACAGCTACACACACCTGACACCTGCCTGGAAACATGTGACACTGATACAGCTACACACACCTGACACCCGCCTGGAAACATGTGACACTGATACAGCTAGACACACCTGACACCCGCCTGGAAACATGTGACACTGATACAGCTACACACACCTGACACCCGCCTGGAAACATGTGACACTGATACAGCTACACACACGTGACACCCGCCTGGAAACATGTGACACTGATACAGCTACACACACCTGACACCTGCCTGGAAACATGTGACACTGATACAGCTACACACACCTGACAGGAAACATGTGACACTGATACAGCTACACACACCTGACACCCGCCTGGAAACATGTGACACTGATACAGCTACACACACCTGACACCTGCCTGGAAACACGTGACACTGATACAGCTACACACACACCTGACACATGCTTGGAAACACGTGACATTGATACAGCTACACACACTTGACACCCGCATGGAAACATGTGACACTGATACAGCTACACACACCTGACAGGAACATGTGACACTGATACAGCTACACACACCTGACACATGGCTGGAAACAGTGACACTGATACAGCTACACACACCTGACACCTGCCTGGAAACAGTGACACTGATACAGCTACACACACCTGACACCCGCCTGGAAACATGTGACACTGATACAGCTAACACACACTGACACCCGCCTGGAAACATGTGACACTGGTACAGCTACACACACCTGACACCCGCCTGGAAACATGTGACACTGATACAGCTACACACACACCTGACACATGCCTGGAAACATGTGACACTGGTACAGCTACACACATCTGACACCCGCCTGGAAACATGTGACACTGATACAGCTACACACACCTGACACCCGCCTGGAAACATGTGACACTGATACAGCTACACACACCTGACACCCGCATGGAAACATGTGACACTGATACAGCTACACACACCTGACACCCGCCTGGAAACATGTGACACTGATACAGCTACACACACCTGACACCCGCCTGGAAACATGTGACCCCCCCCCCCCCCCCCCCCCCCCAAAAAAAAAAAAAAAAAAAAAACCTGATACAGCTACACACACACCTGACACCCGCCTGGAAACATGTGACACTGGTACAGCTACACACACTGACACCCGCCTGGAAACATGTGACACTGATACAGCTACACACACCTGACAGGAACATGTGACACTGATACAGCTACACACACTGACACCCGCTGGAAACATGTGACACTGATACAGCTACACACACCTGACACCTGCCTGGAAACATGTGACACTGATACAGCTACACACACCTGACACCCGCCTGGAAACATGTGACACTGATACAGCTAGACACACCTGACACCCGCCTGGAAACATGTGACACTGATACAGCTACACACACCTGACACCCGCCTGGAAACATGTGACACTGATACAGCTACACACACCTGACACCCGCCTGGAAACATGTGACACTGATACAGCTACACACACCTGACACCTGCCTGGAAACATGTGACACTGATACAGCTACACACACCTGACAGGAAACATGTGACACTGATACAGCTACACACACCTGACACCCGCCTGGAAACATGTGACACTGATACAGCTACACACACCTGACACCTGCCTGGAAACACGTGACACTGATACAGCTACACACACACCTGACACATGCTTGGAAACACGTGACATTGATACAGCTACACACACTTGACACCCGCATGGAAACATGTGACACTGATACAGCTACACACACCTGACAGGAACATGTGACACTGATACAGCTACACACACCTGACACATGGCTGGAAACACGTGACACTGATACAGCTACACACACCTGACACCTGCCTGGAAACACGTGACACTGATACAGCTACACACACACCTGACACCCGCCTGGAAACGTGACACTGATACAGCTACACACACACCTGACACCCGCCTGGAAACATGTGACATTGATACAGCTACACACACCTGACACCCGCATGGAAACATGTGACACTGATACAGCTACACACACACCTGACACATGCCTGGAAACATGTGACACTGATACAGCTACACACACACCTGACACCCGCCTGGAAACATGTGACACTGGTACAGCTACACACACCTGACACCCGCCTGGAAACATGTGACACTGATACAGCTACACACACCTGACACCCGCCTGGAAACATGTGACACTGATACAGCTACACACATCTGACACCCGCCTGGAAACATGTGACACTGATACAGCTACACACACCTGACACCCGCCTGGAAACATGTGACACTGGTACAGCTACACACATCTGACACCCGCCTGGAAACATGTGACACTGATACAGCTACACACACCTGACACCCGCCTGGAAACATGTGACACTGATACAGCTACACACACCTGACACCCGCCTGGAAACATGTGACACTGATACAGCTACACACACCTGACACCCGCCTGGAAACATGTGACACTGATACAGCTACACACACCTGACACCTGCCTGGAAACATGTGACACTGGTACAGCTACACACATCTGACACCCGCCTGGAAACATGTGACACTGATACAGCTACACACACCTGACACCCGCCTGGAAACATGTGACACTGATACAGCTACACACACACCTGACACCCGCCTGGAAACATGTGACACTGGTACAGCTACACACACCTGACACCCGCCTGGAAACATGTGACACTGATACAGCTACACACACCTGACACCCGCCTGGAAACATGTGACACTGATACAGCTACACACATCTGACACCCGCCTGGAAACATGTGACACTGATACAGCTACACACACCTGACACCCGCCTGGAAACATGTGACACTGATACAGCTACACACACCTGACACCGCCTGGAAACATGTGACACTGGTACAGCTACACACACTGACACCCGCCTGGAAACATGTGACACTGATACAGCTACACACACCTGACACCCGCCTGGAAACATGTGACACTGATACAGCTACACACATCTGACACCCGCCTGGAAACATGTGACACTGATACAGCTACACACACCTGACACCCGCCTGGAAACATGTGACACTGATACAGCTACACACACCTGACACCCGCCTGGAAACATGTGACACTGATACAGCTACACACACCTGACACCCGCCTGGAAACATGTGACACTGATACAGCTACACACACCTGACACCGCCTGGAAACATGTGACACTGATACAGCTACACACACCTGACACCCGCCTGGAAACATGTGACACTGATACAGCTACACACACACCTGACACCCGCCTGGAAACATGTGACACTGTTACAGCTACACACACCTGACACCCGCCTGGAAACATGTGACACTGATACAGCTACACACACCTGACACCCGCCTGGAAACATGTGACACTGATACAGCTACACACACCTGACACCTGCCTGGAAACATGTGACACTGATACAGCTACACACATCTGACACCCGCATGGAAACATGTGACACTGATACAGCTACACACATCTGACACCCGCATGGAAACATGTGACACTGATTCATCTACACATACCTGACACCTGCCTGGAAACATGAAACACTGGTACAGCTACACACACACCTGATACCTGCCTGGAAACATGTGACACTGATACAGCTACCCACACACCTGATACCTGCCTGGAAACATGTGACACTGATACAGCTACACACACCTGACACCCGCCTGGAAACATGTGACACTGTTACAGCTACACACACCTGACACCCGCCTGGAAACATGTGACACTGATACAGCTACACACATCTGACACCCGCATGGAAACATGTGACACTGATTCATCTACACATACCTGACACCTGCCTGGAAACATGAAACACTGGTACAGCTACACACACACCTGATACCTGCCTGGAAACATGTGACACTGATACAGCTACCCACACACCTGATACCTGCCTGGAAACATGTGACACTGGTACAGCTACACACACCCGACACCCGCCTGGAAAATGGACTCGTGCAGACATATGCACGCACACATACCATGCACGAGTAACTGTCGCAATGCCATACAATACTGGCATAATGTTTTTACAAGTCAGTGACAAAGTAAACTTGACAATTACTTATGCTGTAAGCTTCCGTACTGGGTATACTGATATAATCATCTCACAATATGCATATACAAATTATTGCAAAACAGTTGGCTAAGTATTCCAAGTTTCACAACCGAGTTGGAATGAAAATGCTACTGTCCATACAACTTGAATTTTGCACCTTCATTTTGCTCCTTTACTACTGCAGTTACTAAGCAGTTTGTATAAATATAATAAAGATCAGATGACTTACCACAACATAACTGAAGGAAGACCTACCATGTTCGGAATAATGGAATATTGTTATGCAGCCCTGGTGCAGGGGTACTTTGCATATTATCGAAAGACATCACTATGTGAGAGAAACCTATAAAACACCTTGTATATGAGAGAAACCTACTACACACCTTGTATGTGAGAATCTTCCTCTTCAGTTTGCTTGGACATTTGTCCAGAATCTCAAGAAACTCCTGGGTGAGCTCTGCAACAATGTGACACCAGACATGACAGTCGGTGACACTAATCCTGTACGCTGCAGTCAACGAACACTGTATGATGGTTGACCCACGGCACCCTTCAGTACCTATACAGTAGCGATTACAACAATGACATAGTTTATTTCACATATTACCAGGTCCAATTTTAAATTGTGTGTGGCATTTTACAAAATAGGTGGAGTTTAGACCGTGACCCACAAATCAACAGTGTGAGGGCGTACCTTCGAGTAATTCAAGCGTGACGGACTGGTCGGTGTAATAGAACCACTCCTTGCCTTCACTTGACCGTGGGATCTGAACACAAGATCACACCCTTTACCAGATTCAAAAATAAATGTTCCTTGTCGCAAAACAAATACATGCTGGTGCGATTGTCTACACAGATCTCAAATTTAAATCATCACCTACCATACACAGAAGTCTACAAGTTTTACAAAGAATTTGAACATTTTGTTTAATCTTTTCGTCACTAGAACAACTTTACACAAAGTTGATTAAATGAGAACTTCTTATTGGCAATACTGATATTATGGATACTACACAATATGCTGCGCTAGTAGCGTAATATGTTAGTTATGGCAACATTGTCGAATAGATAAATCTTGACACAAGTGATATGCATAATTTTAATTGTGATGTATGCAAACAGTGATGTACTGGATACATCAAACGGTTTTGAACTGGCTGTTGATGCAAAACTGAGTCATGACCATACTGGGACCATTCATATGTCACTGCCCTTATTTGGTATCACGACACTTCCATCTTTGTGACAAAAACAACCTCATGTTGTGTACTGTCATACTCAATCAATGCAGCAGTAGTTGGCTAGATAATGTCACCTCCACAACCTAGCAGTAACACAAATGATTTAGGTGACTGGTCAAAGAAGCCCAGCCAGATGTCATGTAATCGTTAATCGTCTCAATACTCATCACTATGAAATATTATATGCAAAAAGATTTACCTCGAGACCAGACCACTTGCAGGCGAGATGTATGCAAACACACGCAACGACTGTCGGTGTGTATTTCAAACACATGGTTGCTAGGTGCAGACTGAAACAACACAAACACGCGTCACTCATGTCACCTGGCGCACAGCGTCACCGACACTGACATCGTCTTACTACGCTCTAGATGGAGCCAACTGGCAGGAATACCTTCAAACGACGGAGAAAAGCGTTTTGTATAGTTCAACTTCACTTAGTGTGCAAACTGTTAGTTTCAACAACGACCACAACAGTTTCTTTAGAGCCACATTTGCCAAAACAATACGTCTACGTTCTGCCCCGATATCCGGTAAACAGGAAGTAGAAAGCGCCACCTGTTGGTCGCGAGGAAGTAGGACGTCTGTGCCAGGTCCTTGCTTGCTGTAGCAGATGTGTCAAACGTCCCACCAGATGGCGTGGCATGGCACAGCCGACGGGGAGAAAACACAACGCATTAGCAATCGTCGCTGATGAGTTTCACACAAGCATATTTGACACAGCACACTGAACCAGCCAGGGACGGCCAAGGTAACACAAACATGTAAACCGAACAGAAAACATGCATTGAGAAATCTGAGAGCAATGACTGTAAGTATTCAGACACCTAGAAACAACTAAATTTTCAGCTGTGCCTAAACATTAAGTATAAACAACAAATCATTAACACGCTCTCCGAATATTCATGTATGCAGACGAAGCATTCCATTTCACTGTCCTCGTCATCACATGGGTTTGACAATATTACCAGTGAGAAAACATACTTGTTTTAGACACAAAATAAAGTATTTTTGTGGATTTTAAGGTGTTCAAAATCATAGTGTCCGAATACATACAATTATACATACAATCTACAAAACCATTACTAAAATGACCACAAAACACATGGGTATTACTGAAGGAATGTAATAGTTTGTCAACAGATTTAACTGCATTGTTCTTGTGTTGTTGCTTTCAGTGTTTTGGCATGAAACTGTAAATTATTTATACAAAAACTTTCCACTTTTTCAACACTTTAAAGTAACCACGGAATAAACTGTCAATGTTGGTATTCCAAACAATATTAGATGGCTAAATGAAATCCAGTTTCTAATTCAACAAATCTGACCCTGACGGAACATACATTACCGACTTTTAATTTACAACTGTCGCCGAAGTCAACTTTGACAAGTGACACTGACCTTTGACCAGTTGACACGTGCGGACAATGTGAGTATGTGGATGGTCAACTGTGATCTCAAACCCTGAAACAATACAAAATAAATGACTCGGTCAGTTACGAGTACGAGCTACAAACAACACTAATTTGGGAAAGATGTGCTATTAGTATTTTTATTACGTGTGTGTGTGTGTGTGTGTGTGTGTGTGTGTGTGTGTGTGTGTGTGTGTGTGTGTGTGTGTGTGTGTGTGTGTGTGTGTGTGTGTGTGTGTGTGTGTGTGTGTGTGTGTGTGTGTGTGTGTGTGTGTGTGTGTGTGTGTGTGTGTGTGTGTGTGTGTGTGTGTGTGTGTGTGTGTGTGTGTGTGTGTGTGTGTGTGTGTGTGTGTGTGTACATGGGTGTGTATGTGTGTGCGCACGCGCATGCATGTGTGTATGCATGCATGTACTCACCGAGTGTCTGCAGCAGAATGTTCTCATTGATAACAAGTTCCTGTGCCTGCTCCAAATACGCCTGCAGACACAGTGACATAGATGTGACCGCTGTGACACTGACATGACACAATCACACAGCAATTGACAGGTAGATTTTTAGTTAAATAGATCAATCTTGATTCATGTGATTCGTCGACATAATGTGAGTTAAAATGAAACGTCTGTATATCTGATATTGTGGATAATTGCAACAAATAAAAATATATTTAAATGATTAAATAATTTAGGTATGACTATTTATGTGGTTTGCTAGATGAACCAATATATTTGTCTGGCATTGAAGACTAATCATTTTTTCAACAGAGGCACCTAAGTGGCCTAACACACATGCCTATTCAACAATAATTACATTTAAATTAATTACAAGATATCGTGATTTCCAACAGTTTATACGACCAGTCAACCATCACAAAAACAGCAAAATTCCACCACTGATTCAATACCAACGAGTGAGGGGTCCATGAAGGTGAATTAGCAGGATCCTCTTACCTCGCTCTTCGTGTCGAAGGGTGTCTGTCGTTCCTGGTGTACACACAAGTGTAGTATCTTGAGGACATGTTCCAGCTTGCGAGGCTGCTCCTCCACTTTGGCCGCGAGGAAGAGACACGCCGACGCCATACTCTGTAACACAATGGCACGCTGTGACAGCACTCCGTCTGCACAAGACAGCTTTACGCAGAGACCCGTCCACCTGTCATTTGGACGGGTAAAACCTGTTTTGGACTGGTAGAAAACGGGCGGACAGTTGGTGGACGGGTAAGTCTTCAAAAATCATAGATATTGTCAATTATGTCTTAGAAGTTAGTGTAAATGGTGTCACATGTGTGTTTGCAGTCCACTTCAGGTAAAAAAAAAACATTTCAAGTTTGTAAACTGGCTTAACAGTTGACATCCATGTGTCCACCAAAAATGTGTGACTGGCAAAAGTTTGATCCTGCATAAAGCCCTGCTGTACAAGCTGTACACTTCATCCTCTCATGCCATGTGTTGTTAACCACATCAGTCTGAGTAGCTACTGGCAGATTACACACTGTGTATGCCACTGTGGCTTCTTTCTGCTTCAGTTATCTTTACTCAGGTTACAGAAACTGGTAGTGCTACCTGATTACACAATACAGCTCAGCCACAGGTAACAACATGGAACATGCATGTATGGTTTCCCTAAAGTACCTGCATGTAGCTTTATGCAGAGACCAATCCACCCGTCATTTGGACGGGTAAAACCTGTTGTGGATGGGTAGAAATATGGGTGGATGGGTACAAAATTAAGGATCAAACATTAGGTGTTCCAAAACAATAGTGTCAGTTATGCCTTAGAAGCGAGTGTAAATGGTGTCACATGTGTTTCAGGTCATCAGACACATTTTAAAGTTTGTAAACTGGCTTAACAGTTAACATCCATGTGTTCACCAAAAGATGTGTAACTGGCAATAATTTGGTCCTGCATAAATCCCTGCCCCAAAGGTAGGTGGCTTCATCTGTGAAATGTGGTACAAGTGGACTTTTTGCTACACTATTCCCATGGGTGGTACAGTAACAGCTGATGAAGTCAATTACAGCTGACTTCTATGCACACTGCGTATAATTTGTCAGGAGTAGAGTACATGAACTTAGTCAACATTCCTGTTTTTGAAGATGCTACACTCCACAGTTCAATCCTTGCAGGTGTCGGCAGGCACGCCAAGTGCAAGTCTTTATGCAGGATAATATTCCTGCCAGTCCAAAACTTTTGTGATACACAGATGTGGGTCACCTCACATACAAGGATGCCAGTCCAGGTCTGTATGTACACCACAATCCATATATCCATTTTCAAAGCATACTTAATAATGTAACTTTTTTTAATGCTAAGCAGTTTTGTAAAGAGCTTATTTTGCTCCTTACTCCATGTCAAATCAATCAAAGGGGGTGAAATTTACATGACTGTCTTCGATGTTGATGAAATTTGGTATGTTGGTTTATGATCACAAGTCTATGCTTTCCACCATATTTTAGGTCAATCTGACTTTCAGGTCCAGAGATATAGGTCATCAAACTTTGACCCGACCTTGATACCTGACAACCTTCCAGGTGTCATAACTCCATTTCTAGGTGACCTACAGATGTGATGTTGGTGTCATTTTTAAGCTATTAAAATTGTCTACCTACTTAGACAATATATATAAAAAATAAAACATTAAAACAAAATGGTTTGACCTTTGACCTGACCTAGCCAAAAAATTGTAACCTCCGATTTCGCTGATTTTTTATGTTGAAGGATACACACATGGCAAGAAACTAAGTTTTATCGTGCGCAATTGATTATTTCAGGAGTTATGAATTTAAAAAAATCTTACATTGCATTAATGCTGAAATATAGGAAATACGTACAGTCATAATGCTCTGTTACCATGCAAATGGTGGCTAACATCCACACCAAAATTTCATCAAAATCAAAGATGGTCATGTAAATTCTTGATTGATTTGACATGGAATGGCCCTATTTTTATACCTGCCAATTACCAGTCCATTGATATTCTGACACATCCAAAACGAACGTTACCCATCCAAAGAACTGGTGGACGATTCTCTAGATAACACTATTGACAAGTGATTCTTCTGTCAATGCCACAAATCATTGCTCAGAGGTTCCCCCCCCCATCTATCATCTCCGTCCCTCACCCATGCCTTCTAAGCTACCTTTCTCACAACAATGCTGAAACCTGAAGCACATCTCTTTTGATATGCTCAGTCACACATTCCGTGTCAACCAGCAGCAGACATCTTACGCAACAGCACTAATCTACAAACTGAACTACAGATGATATTTATACATGTACTTACATGCCGCTGGAACTTGTTGAAGGAGTGGAACATATAGAATCGATGCATGTACACAATGGCGGTGTAGATGCATAGCTGTGTACTGATTCACCAGTTAAGGCAAGCAACATTAAATACTAGAGCTATGAACCGCATAACAATTCCCTCACAGCTGTTTCAACATTGGAACCTGTTGTTAATTTAATAAATTCGGGTAACTATAAACTACTTGTTAAATTTGCATGTGTATGGAACAATACTGCAGAAATTAAAAGTTGGTTTAACTGATTTGATAGGCTGTGAACAATATCCATTAGTATATTAATAAATGCAGAAACAGTTAAAATATTCACCAGGGCAGGGATGCAAGCCTTCGACCGGCAGTTTAAGTGTCATGTATTTTGATGTAATAATTATGTAAATAAAAAGAAGTATGGATATTACGGAGAATATAATTTCTTCACTTCCTGTTAGCTGAAAGAGTCCTTGTAGTTAATCTGTAGGGTTAGGTGTATTTTATGTGTATGAAAATGGAGTTAGTTGTGTGGAGCTTTTGCTAGATATGTACAATTCTACACGACGTTGACGCTATCCAAAACTGTGATAATAATGCTAAATTAGGGATGCTTTAATGAATATATTCTTCGTCCATTCATAAAATGCATAGTGGTAGTGGGAGCTAGCATAAAAGACAATTTATGCTACCCTAATTTAGCTTTTACCGTAATTTGCATGCTTTTGTGCCTATAGAAACACATTGATTCTGCAGTGTATGTTTCCCTTCCTTGTGGAATATAGCCTATATAGTACTTAAAAATGAACCCACTGCCCTCTTTGGATGATAAAAAAGAATCTCTCTTACATTGCCTTCCAATGACTTGAATCTTGAGAACTTCTCTAGTCAAGTACTAATTCTAACTAAAATATGATAAAGAGAAATGAATTAGGCCTACTAGATTACAGCATGGAAATGGGAGATGAAAAAAATAATTTGTTTATTCTGTGCATTCAACAAGAGATAAAACGCACGGCATGCATGTGTATTGTGTAACCATCGAATCTCGGAGGGCGACGGTAGCAACTATTACGCCGAAAAATTACACTTCTCGTAAATATAAGCCGGATAACAGAAAATACACCGAAGTTCGACGCTTATCAGACACGTAGCCTTCTATAATGTATATTTGAACAAAAATATCCCACGGGATATACAATTTATGTATAAAATATGAACTACTTTACGAATCAAATGTACTACATTTTGAAAGCGTGTTTCGCATCGCCGATACACGCGGTGGCCGTGACCTGCGGGTGTTTAGTAGGGGCCAACGCTGCGGTAGGATACACCTGAAGCCTCTGTCCCATGTCCTGAATTAAGTTTGCGGCCTGCTGCCTATAATTTAGCTCTTTGTCGGCGTCTATGTTGCATTTTCGGCTGGGGGTGTTCACGAGTTGTTCTGGAGTAAAAATCCATCGATCCCCCGCCATTTAATCCAGCGCCGAGACAAACGGACGGGCACGCTACTACGCATGCGCAGATGAAATAATACTGCACAAAATAACTTATTTCTTTGTCATTTAACTAAAATACAGACGCAGTATTTCATAAATAAAATAAGCATAACAATATATCACTTATATGGCCATATTTGAAATAAGAAAAATTGTAGAACAACCTGGGGCTAATACAATTATTATATGTTTGTAAATCAAAATCCTAGTTTTATTTCGGGTTTCATGAGACGAACGACAAGTAGGTCATGATTGTAGCCTGCGCTGGGCAAGTCCTTGGTTCAAGCAAGTGATCAGGTAAGTGCTCTCGCATTCAGTGATCCCAATTTCAGGGTAATTGAGAAAAAAATACGTTGGGCATCAGCAGAAATACATCTTTCGATATGTGATGCATACCATGGTGGTATATTTTATGCAAAACACAAATTTCTTTCTTTGAATTTGACAGGTTCTGTATGTTCCACATTCGCCAGACGAGACACGCTGTGGTCTATTTTTAGCCTTGGCCGGGCTTTCAACAACAGGTCGCACATGTGAGACCGCTCCAGTCCAAGTGATGGGAAAACTTTGTTGGCTATGGCGCCTTTGTTTTGTGAGAAGGGGTTGTAGAATCTCCCGTGCCATGCGATTTATATTACCAACTTCATGATAGGATGTAACAGGTGCCACGTTTATTGTTACAATTTTAACTTTATTTAATTATTTATTAATAACCAAAAAACCCATAGACCCCGTCCATGCGGCGTCGACTGTGAATCTCATCAACATAACAGCCTGTAGACTGTGGAGAGACTCAGACTAACTTAATAAGTACATATTACAGTGGCCTGTTAAAAATTTGCTACTATGCTCATAAACTCTCTGAACTAATTGTGTGCATCAAAGCCAAAGGACAAAGGCTTCAAACTGCTGAAGCCAACATGACTAACAAACTTCATTGCAATTTGATAATTCTGCAGTGATTTGTATTTGAAACTATTAAAATACATTTTGTAAGTATATTGTATTTGACATGTATATATGAATTAAAAATATTTTTATTTACAAACTTTCATAAAGTATTTTTTTTCTCAAATACATAGGACATGGTTATTAAGAAATTGTAATTTAATATTATTCTTTATTTAATTCTTACCAGTCAAGTAACTTTATGGTGTCATTTGACAATTTGCTTAGAAATAGTGGTAATAGTAAAGCCAAATTAGCCAGTGCTAGCCCAGGCAGGCACTATGGCCTTATTTAAATTAGCACTTATGGGTACCAACCTGCCAATACCCTTTGTATGAATGAGGAAGCCTGGCTCAGTTGAGCAAGCCCCTTGTTCAAATATGGTATCTCAAATAAAATAAGTCATCTTATAGTGGATATTCAAATACAATCACAAATTTCCAATTCAAATACACTGCCATTTTTGATTCAAATAAGTTCATTTACATTGCCATTTTGAAATTTGATTCAAATACGTGGCCCCTGTTTCCATTATAGTTAAGTGTATCATAGTGGGTGGAATTTTGTCTTTGGCTTGATTGACTGCTGTAGACTAAAATTGGCAGACAGATTTACTAGACTCCTTATCTGTACTACTGTACCAACTAGTGGGTAGCTCTTCCCCTGCACTGGAGGAAACCTGGGTTCCTTTGTCTTAGCCCAGGATGTTTACACAGCAGGTGACAGTTCACACAGATGTAGACACACTGGTGATCTTTACCTAAATAGTAGCGTATCCTGAAAGTGAAAAAATATTTGGAAAAGTATTTGTATTTAAATAATTTAGAATGTCAAAGTATTTGCATTTTACTCAGGGACCTCAAGAATATTTGTATTTAAATACATTTCAGTGTATTTCACCCTATGACTGCATACATGCGATAACACTGATGCGATCACATTATTTCTAGGGAGAAACATATATTAAATGTAGCAGGTTCTGTTTATTATCAATTGTTAACTCTAAATTTGTGTCCTTCACAACAATACTAGTTAGCAAATTGTCAATGCAATCATTCGCAATAATGTAGCTTCACCTAGTAACTATCCAATCAGAACTGGTGGGAATCCCAATAATTTATGACCCATTTGCATTCTAAACATCGCATGTAATATGAGTGGTGTGTAGCTGAAATTATATCACAAGACGGGAGGCAGGCAATTTCATTGGGTGACGTTGAAGGACACGTTTTTCAAACAGATTCATGTGCCATGGGAAGTGAAAGCTGATAATGACATAATCAGCTGCAGCCACCCCTGGCATGCGAGGATGACACCGTGACGGTGTGTGGATAATGTGGAACTGTTTCACTTGCGACAATTATATGAAATGAATTACCTGTGTTGTGAGACCTAACAGTAGTCCGTCATCTCATCGTTGCGTAATCAGTAAGACTGGTGCCCTGGTTGGATGTCATTTTCACGTAAAACTTGTGACATCTCATTTGTTCCCATCATGAACAAGTTGATTGCTGTGTCACATTTTAATCCTGATTGTTTCTGTTACACAGATCACATGCCTAATTAATACTCATCTACCATTTTAATGTTTGCAGCAATGTCGCTGAAATCATCGAAGCCCCAACTGCTGCAGCGACCTCGGCTGCCAGTAGAGGGCGTCTTCTGCTGCTACTCGCACCGCACGTGCATGCAGAACCGTCTGGAGGGGTATAGCTACTGTGCCCGCCACATCCTGGAGGACAAGAATGCCCCCTACAAGCAGTGCAGCTATGTGTCGACCAAAAGTGGAAAGCGCTGTCCGAATGCCGCTCACAAAATGGACAAGCGTGAGGGGTAAGGAGAACAGAAACATTTATGAGTCGTTGGGATGTGCTGTCTGAAAAGTTGGACATACTTGACCAGTCTTAGTCCAAGATTCCGTCTTTCATCCTCTAGACTCTTTGTACCCCTTGGCAGGAGTCAGTATACATCTTTTATTTTATAAGGTGTTACTTGGTTAGATAGCCTGCATCCAGTCTCTAGGCTATACAGATACACATTGGATTCAGGCTATACGTAGCTTTTATACTCACTTTTGTTAGTTTGAATTGAAAGTAGTTGTGAACATTAGTTGTTACATCCGGTACTGCTCTACGATTCTGCATGAGGCAGCCATTACAGTTTATAATTTATAGCGTAAATTAAATTGATATTCTGCTTCCTCAGTGCATTTGACAATGACACATACCGGGTAATCATTGATTGGTTTGTTGAAAGGGTTGTGTAACGTTTTGTCATTATACACTGTTTTTCTTTTATTGTTCTTGAGCTGCTTTATAACTTTCTATTTTGCTTTGATTAATTTTGTATCGATGATATGTGTATGCATCTTTGCACACCAGGGGCGCTGCTGATGTTACATCAGTACCTAGCAGTAGTGCCTAACTGCCTATGATCGATTCCTTTGCAAAACTCTGAATATATTATACGGTCAGGCAATGAAATTGCTCACTAGTCACAAGGACTGGGGGTCAGCCTCCAGTGATCTAATTTTGGTTGATTTCAGCCATACTCTGCTCATGTTACATTCAGTATTTGGGATGTAGAATATTAAAATACCCACAACTGTTGAGCTGCTGGTGTGGTCTGAGGGCCTGGTCATTGTACGAGAAATCCCAGAAATTGTATGGTGTTTATCTGTCTTCAGATTGGGGTGTGTATTTGCATTGTTCACATTGGTGATGTCGCGACTAGCGAAATCAGTAAACTAGTTTGAAAGTATGTACTTCTCTTAGGAGAGCAGGCATGGCTGGTTTGCATGACAAACAGCCCTGGCAAGTGAGAATGTGTGTATGCACCATAAATAGTTGCCCAGACACAAGAAATTAAATATGAATTGGACTCCCAAATGTGAATGTAGTGGAAACCAGGTTTCTAATGAAAGTCCATGTCATTGAATGAGGCGCTGTCATGACGGTCATAATGTAATTACAATAATTGTGGTCTGTCCCCACAGCTACTGCCCAAGTCATGCCCGAAAGGCGGCGCTCCTTCGACAGCAGGCCGGGCGCAAGAAACAACCACGAGACACGCCCGAGACGTTGCTGTCTCGGCTCGAGAGCCACGTTGCCAAGGCAACGCCGGCTGAACATGGCCGTTCAGAGGCTAAGCGTGCTCGCACACACGAGAGTGTCGCCAGTCGGGTGTTAGGTGAGGGTCGAGTGGGTGTTTACAACTTTACGGCAATGCATTGTGGGTCATCGGGGCACAGAGAGCCCACAAGAAAATCCGTCATTACATTCGTTGTTAAAGTGGAAGAGTGTTTTAGAAGTGCAGTCGTTGCTGTGTCTGTGAACACAGTTTTGTCATGACACTTCAGCTGGCATTTTTTATTTATTTATTTATTTATTTATTTAATATAAAATATAAAACATTGTACACATATGCATAATATATAAATACAAGATACATTTAAATATTCGGATAACACAAAAAGTGCACGCACTTATTTCCATTGTGGTCCTTGACATACACATGACAGACATTGACAAAAATGACAAATATAACATACTAAAACAACCTTAATAAATAAGTGATATAAATAATTACTAATATATGTAAATGACATTGATAATTACAATATAAAAAAGTATGGAAATATCTCCTGATTAGAAACACTTTGTAAAACCTTGTTATTTATTACAAAAAAATCTTAAATAAATGTAATAAATAATAAAAGTATTAAAAAAAAATTACGTCATCAATTATGATTAATAATAAATAAATGAGCTGGCTTCCTGATCATTAAGACAACTGAACAAAAACTGCTTCAGTAGACATTTAAATTGCCTCTTGTTCTGAACACTTTGTATAGAAAATGGCAATTCGTTCCAGGCATGAATTCCTCTGTAGTAAAAGGATGTCCTGGTGTTGTCAATTGACACTTTAGCTGGTGTGTCCTGGTGTTGACAGTTGACACTTCAGCTGGCGTGTCCTGGTGTTGACAGTTGACACTTCAGCTGGCGTGTCGTGGTGTTGACACGTCAGCTAGCGTGACCTGGTGTTGACAGTTGACACTTCAGCTGGCGTGACCTGGGGTTGACAGTTGATACTTCAGCTGGTGTGTTCTGGTGTTGACACTTCAGCTGGCGTGTCCTGGTGTTGACAGTTGACACTTCAGCTGGCTTGTCCTGGTGTTGACAGTTGACACTTCAGCTGGTGTTGACAATTGACACTTCAGCTGGCGTGTCCTGGTGTTGACAGTTGACAGACACTTCAGCTGGTGTTTCCTGGTGTTGACAGTTGACACTTCAGCTGGCATGACCTGGTGATGACAGTTGACACTTCAGCTGGCGTGACCTGGTGTTGACACTTCAGCTGGCATGTCCTGGTGTTGACAGTTGACAGACACTTCAGCTGGTGTGTCCTGGTGTTGACAGTTGACACTTCAGCTGGCATGACCTGGTGTTGACAGTTGACACTTCAGCTGGCATGTCCTGGTGTTGACACTTCAGCTGGTTTGTCCTGGTGTTGACAGTTGACACTTCAGCTGGTGTTGACAGTTGACACTTCAGCTGGCATGTCCTGGTGTTGACAGTTGACAGACACTTCAGCTGGTGTATCCTGGTGTTGACAGTTGACACTTCAGCTGATGTGTCCTGGTGTCAACAGTTGACACAGAAGTGATCATAAGGGTCAGTTGAAATCAAATGTGTTTTGTGTATGACAATTGACAGTTTGTATTTAAGCCTAGTTCTGCTACATATATGTCCCAGAAAGATTGATGACTGTCACATGATTCGTTCCTGTTGCCATCAGATTACGCCAGTTCGAGTGACTCGGATGCAGGCATGACCGTGGTCGACCAAGCGTGGCGCGGTGATGCCGACAGTGATGCTGAGAGCATTGACAGTGAACAGGAGGACCCTCTCAAGTAAGGACAACCTGTCTAAAGAGGCCGGTTTAATTTTAAGGATTACTCTTGTCTTATTCTGTCTGCAACTCTCAAGTAAGGACAACCTGTCTAAACAGGCTGGTTTAATTTTAAGGATTACTCTTGTCTTATTCTGTCTGCAACTGTCCTGTATCTGTGTATTATGAATACAACAATTTTTATTTCATGGTAAACCATCACATACAATCAACTATTCTTTACCAATAAATTGTGCATATTCCACTTTAAAGCTAGGGTGCCAGCTCTTAAGATTACATTTTTATCATTTAATATTATGTTCCTATCACTACAACATGCTTGTTGATGTTTGCAGTTAGAAAGATTCTGCCTGCAACAAGTTCAAATTGTAAACAAAACATCCAGTTTCAAATCAAAATTGATTGGTAATAATGCTGATGCGCACAGTGTTAACCGCAATACCCTTTGATGTTTAATTTTCCCACGTTCTAGACAGCAGACTTCCCATTACAAATTACTGCTCGGCCAATTCTGGGCAGAGGAGCTGACACCCTCCGTTTCATAATAGATGTGATGTGTGTACAGTTGTGAAGCTGTATCTTCAACTTTCTGCAGAATTTATAATAGCACATCAGTGTCAATTAATTCATTTATTCATTAGGAGTTATTTTATGGTACAGCTGTGGATTTGGTTACAGACATGCGGGCGTGTACACAGCAGAAGAGGTGGCTCTGATCACTAGAGACAAACTCATCCGTCTGCAGTCTCTCTACATCGACCAGTTCAAGCGATTACAGCACGTGATGCGAGAACGTCGCAGACGCTACTTACAGACAGTGAAGATAGAAAAACAGGCTCTAGGTGGGTGGTCCTGAAGACAAACAGTCACTAGGTGGGTGGTCCTGTAGACAAACAGTCACTAGGTGGGGGTCGTGTAGACAAACAGGCACTAGGTGGGGGTCATGTAGACAAACAGTCACTAGGTGGGTGGTCCTGTAGACAAACAGTCACTAGGTGGGGGTCGTGTAGACAAACAGGCACTAGGTGGGGGTCGTGTAGACAAACAGGCACTAGGTGGGGGTCGTGTAGACAAACAGGCACTAGGTGGGGGTCGTGTAGACAAACAGTCACTAGGTGGGGGTCGTGTAGACAAACAGTCACTAGGTGGGGGTCGTGTAGACAAACAGGCACTAGGTGGGGGTCGTGTAGACAAACAGGCACTAGGTGGGGGTCATGTAGACAAACAGTCACTAGGTGGGGGTCGTGTAGACAAACAGTCACTAGGTGGGGGTCGTGTAGACAAACAGGCACTAGGTGGGGGTCGTGTAGACAAACAGGCACTAGGTGGGTGGTCCTGTAGACAAACAGGCACTAGGTGGGGGTCGTGTAGACAAACAGGCACTAGGTGGGGGTCATGTAGACAAACAGTCACTAGGTGGGTGGTCGTGTAAATAAAATGTACGTGGTGGGTGGTTCTGTGGCATTAGTTTGTTGTAGTCTTACATGGCAACATTGTATATATTCTTATATAGCACAGCTCAGAGTGCTTCCTCTTTACTCTGTTAGACTTGTTAAATCAAGCACAACCTGGACTGGGAAGCATTCAGCCACACTGCAGATGATATAGAAGATTATTCATACGAAAATATCCACCATTGTCTATATCAACGTAGTCGTTTATACAGCTGAGTGACCAGGAGCAACAAACAGCGAATGAACCGTCCCAAAGTTTAACATGGATGCACAGGATTTGAACTGAAGTTCTCTTGATTTAGAATGCAGTGCACCTAGGATAGTAGATCGATGTTAAACTTATGGTGTGGAAGTCTATCTTTGTTCGGGAGATTCCCCACCTTTTCAGGAGAAAATAACCTGGTATCACTCCGTGTAGAATACACCATGGGGGAGGGGAGTTTCTTAGAGCATCTACCAGCAAACTGAGTGTGTGTAGTTTCTACACACATTCAAGCAATAACAGTAAATACATACACGCAATTTTATGCCAGATGACATGTTCAGAACATTTTGTTCACGCCACCTTTCCTCAGTTCAAATGGTTGTGTTATTATTACACCTGCCAGTAAACATTGATGAAGTAGTATAATGTTCAGGACAGACAGCTTTTGCAGTCCACAAGAACAGATTCGTTCTCTTATTCTGCCAGGGAGCATTCACCGTTGCCGTGACGACCCAGAGCAGAGGGAGAAGTACGAGAAACTGATGGCAATGAAACGGCACCATCGCAGGTTTGGCAAGGTGGGAAACTTGGCTGACTTGCAGTATTTGGTTAATCCAGTGTCTGAAACTGCTGATTGTAATATTGCTATAAAACTAGGATGAAAAAATCTATATCCGTTTGTTTTTTACAATAATCTATCTCACACAGTGTTCAGTCATGTAACAGTTATATGTAATTATAATTTGAAATTTGTAAAAATCATATAGTCTGTCCCTATTGAATGTCTGCAGAAACTGCTGATTTCTATTAAAGTGTTGGCATGGTTGGCTTACTTTTTTAGAAGTCATAAATTCAGTCCCAAATATATAGAGCCATTACATGAGATGTTTGGTTGTCATCGTAGGAAACTAAATTAGTACAGTTGCCTCAAACTGAATCGAATAGCCATCTTAGACCATAACTGTCTCACTCCACATTAATGGCAACTAGGGGGAGTTATATCACCGCTAGACGTAAACGTTTTTGGTCTTTGTCAATATAGATATCGTACTGAGAAGCTGCTTCTGTCTTGACGTTGATGTAAAATGACCTGTCTGGTTGTCGTGTTGCAGGAAGCACTCATGTATCGCCAGTCAAAGGAGCGGCGTATTGCAACGTCAGAGGGGAGTAACTACAAGGCCCCCGCGTACCCCAAGTGTATCCACGTGGTGGACGGAAGTAAATGTGCAGAGCGCACTGTTCCACTGTCCAAGTTCTGCCCCGAACGTATCCTTTACTGAACCAAATTGAGGTTGTTTAGTTTGTATATTATAATACGTTTTCTGAAGAGCAAGATTTTGTCACTGAATGATGATTTCTCATTAAAATTGGATGTTTGAGGGTGAAAAAACAGCTGATGACAGTTGATGTTTTAAATTGTATAGAGTTATTTTTATATGAAATTCATCTTGTCATTGTTGCAATAACTAAGAAAAGACCAACATCGTTGAAATTTTTTATAGACAAAATCTTGTTGTTTATTATTGGAAAGTGGAATGCTTATGATGCAGACACTTTGAGTGTGAGGATAATACACACACCAAGGGAGGATACTGAATCACTGTACTGCCCCGTTAGGGTTTTTGTATTAGTAAGCTGATGATCAAAGGGTCGCGGCCTAGGCAGTCAGAACTATCAGGAAACAGGAAGATACTGTGTTGTTTCCTTTACTCTGCTGCAACAGACATAATGAATGATCCCCACCAAGTGCTCTTCCAGACATGTTGCTATGGCAACGGGGCATGTGTCTGTCCAGTGCCAAAGGTCTCGAATGACCCCCGCTGTATGCTGCATGTCACCCTGGCTAACCTCGAGTACCACCTCCCCCTCAAGAGGGAGCCACTGGAGATCCAGGTGCGTCTCATGTGATCTGTTTGACGGGCTGATATGTGATATTTTCCGTAACAAATTGTTGGACAACCTAACCTAACTTAAGTGGCCAATGCATGTAAAGCTGTTTGACATTCCGTTGCGTTTTCCATAAAAATTCCAGCCATAAAAAGGCAGAGTTGTTTAGGTTTGAATGACGTTTGACCTGGCAGATGTATGCCAGTTAGTAGTAATGTCATAGTTGTGTTCTGAGTTACCCTCAGTTGCTTGGCAAGGAAAGACTCTTAATGGCTACTTCAAAGTTGCCTCTAGAGCTAGGAAGTGATATGCAGATCGAATGTATGGCTACGATGTGTCACTGTTACTGTATTGCTGGTATTTATTGCTCTAGGCAATAGCTAGTGCTCACTCATTTGGCCCTGACTGAATGTCAGTGCAGTCAGTAACCGACTGAGCTGACATTCCGTTGCAACCAACATTCGCATCCCACTGGGTCCGCGGATGAAATCAATTTTTCTGAAGGATTTGTGGCCAACAGTAGCAACATTACAAGAAAATACTGAAATATTCCGTGCAGGGGAAAAAAGAAATTTACCTAACCCTAGAATGTGATAGAGAGTAACAGGATTATTGTAGAAGCTTCCAGGATGTGGTCCTACCTGTGTGTCTTGCTGCAGGTGGAGGAGGGCCGAGATGAGCCGCCCATAGACGTGGTTGGAGACAATGACATCAAGCAGGAGCCAGATACACCAGAGGTGACTTTCAGCTTGGCAGAGCCAGTTGACTCAGCCATTGACAGGAATGATGACATATGACGTGTGCCATAGGTATGTGTGTCACAAGTATGCTTGTCACATGACTTGGTTGTCATATTTGGAATGGGGAAGTGAAAGCTGGAAGCTGGTTTTCTTCTGCTGAATAGAACAATTTGCTAAATGGTAGGCCAGTAACTTGACACTTGTAGAAGTTAAATTTTGTAGTTGTTTATACACCTTTAGCAACCTCAGTCTATGAATAGATACAGTTTGTAGTTGTACTATGTCGTATGATTTTACAATAAAAGTATCATCAGTTATAATTTTAATCCTTTAGACTTTTGAATGACATCCATTCACTCATTTCAGCGAGATGTGAACAGCACTTTCTAATGTCTCCCTCCAGTGTTGGTCCACACAACAAATACACCTTCTGTAGCAAAGAGATTAAGATTGCAAGTGACACATCAAAAGCATTTATCTAGTAGATAGCACAACATAGTTTTCAAATGATGTGTCTGTCACATGTGTTGATGATAATCAAATCCTCTCAGTTGTGTATAAACCTCCCTGACGCTTCATCAGAACTGTGTTACCACATTATCTCGTATTTTTATTCAACGTGCACTGCATCACATCTCTGAAACTTCTCTGTCATCGCGTGATACTCTTTTTTGTTTCTCATCACATATAACAGGTGTTAAAAGTTAACTCAAGCTTATCAGCTAGTAGTTTCATGTGACTGGGGGACTCAACAGATTGAGTGGTTGGTGTTTAACCGATTAGCACTCAAATCAGGCATTGATGGTCACCTCGAATCTCCTCAGGTCGGCCATAGCCGCCAGTCAGCGATTACAGAACAGCGTTTGAATTCGGTTTACATGGTTCCATCTAGTGATTAAGAGATGCAATAAATGCGACACTTATCTAGACATATAACATTAAATTGTGGCTATTTTTTATACTTCCGTTCTCAAAAATATTTACCATGTTTTCGAACATTTAACAGCAATAGTTTTTGTTTTTTGACATTTAAAAATGTCCTCCAGCCAGGAGGTTGGCCATGTATACTGCTAAAATGTGTAACATATTATAACAAATTATATACCAGTGTATAGCTAATTTAATGTTCTTTTAAATAAACCCAACTTGTAGCAGTAAAATGCCAAGCATAAAAAGTTACACCGCAACAAAGTATATTTTTACATAAATGTTCAAAATAAATGTCTTAGTGTCAATCAAGAAATGGTCAACATATTTTAAAGATACAACAACAGTTTTGACATCACTGTGTACTTTAATTATCTATAACATGCATACAACATGCAATTGCGAGAATTGAATAATACGGGCGCTAGAGCAAAAACAACTGGCGCAAGCAATATTTTTTAAACATCTAGGTCAAATATCTGAGGTGGCACAGGCTTCACGTTAAAATCGGCTGAGTGCTAATGGGTTAAAGGGTTAACACAGTTTGCTTCATCATATCCATCTCGTATGTGTGGGTGACAATATTATCCCTTACATGTTGACTTATTGTGACTTGCATTTCTGTTGCAGAATGGTAGGCCGTTGTTCGTAATCCAGACTGCTCTTTGGAGATAGTCCGGAACTATACCTCACCAAGCCCTGTGCAGATGGCCAGGAGTGAATATTCTAATTAGGGAGACTGAGTGATGCTGCACAGACAGTGTTATGAGGAGGACCTGTGCTGATGGACTGACTGTTCTCATGAGCATGTGTGACATGGGACTCCAGGATCGACAAGAAACTGATAACAAATATGTTGACAATGACAGTATTAGTCATGGAAGCCATCGCACCAAATTTTGTGCAATGAGAATTATACACAATTGTTTTTGTGAGTGAATAAACACTTGTCATATGTTGTTATTCTACCTTTGCAGATGTTATGGCATCCTTTGTGTTGCTTTCCATTGCATTTTAAATTATAATTGTGTCTGCTGAAGTGTCTGAAGTGTGAACATAAAGTTGATAGGTAAAAAATTGAATACATTATAGTCTTTCTGGTAGGCACAATGACATGTTCCACAATGACATCTTCCAAAATTACATCTGCCACAGTGACATCTTCACAATGACATCTTCCACAGTGACATCTTTCACAATAACATCCTCCACAATGAGTTCTTCCACAATGACATGTTCCACAATGAGTTCTTCCACAATGACATCTCCACAATGACGTCTTCCACAGTGACATCTTCACAATGACATCTTTCACGGGGCCATCTTCCACAATGACATCTTCCACAGTGACATCTTTCACAATAACATCCTCCACAATGAGTTCTTCCACAATGACATGTACCACAATGAGTTCTTCCACAATGACGTCTTCCACAGTGACATCTTCACAATGACATCTTTCACGGGGCCATCTTCCACAATGACATCTTCCACAGTGACATCTTTCACAATAACATCCTCCACAATGAGTTCTTCCACAATGACATGTACCACAATGAGTTCTTCCACAATGACGTCTTCCACAGTGACATCTTCACAATGACATCTTTCACGGTGACATCTTCCACGGTGACATCTTCCACAGTGACATCTTAAACAGTGACAGCTTCCACAAAGACATATTTCACAATGACATCTTCCTCAATGATATCTTCCACAATGCAGTTAATTTTTATACATAACTTACTCTTTCCTGCTTGTGACAACCAAAGAAGAATGTGATTGTTTCAGTTGAACCAGTCGGGTTTTTTTCTTCAAGTAACGGCAAGTGAACATTCTAACATTAATGCTAAATGTACTGAAGAAATATTCTGTAAATATAATAACTCACAAGTATTACTTTACATATTCGTAAAGGTTATCAGATAATAATGAAATGTAAATGTAGAGCAAAATTTGCAATACTAGCCGGTGCATGCAGACTTACGGTCAGTTAATTGATGAAATGCCAGTTAATTATTTTTAATTGGCCTTATTATTTTATTTAAATGAATTTGGAAATTATGAAAAAGAAATTTGTTTCACAGTTCAGTGTGTATGTCTTGTATCCCTTTTTTGTTTAAAATGGATTATCAAACTTAATGGAGATTTTCTTTGACATTACATTTAGTAAATAACAATTCTTAGTGTGGCCATTATTTGATAGTGAGTATGCTATATTCATGTACAAATATGTTGGTCTAACGCAACTGGTCCTTTGAGAAAGAAGTGGCTGGCTAATTGAGAAGTGGAATTTATATAACAGTTGACTCAAAAAAAAGTACTTGTAGAAGGCTATTTGATTGAGGAGATTAAGGATATGTCACTGATGGAGATAGCCACTGCCAGCGACCATGTCGCCATCTAGATGACTTGACCATACTATCATGGTGTCGCCATCTAACGGTTTCTGTTGGATTTACTTTTGGTGCCATAAATGCAAATTACCAGTTCTTTAAACAAGAAAATGCTTGTTACAGAAATATGTTGAACATCGTTTTAACTCATGCCTGATGTTTAGAAGCCACAACAATGACTCATTCGAACAAAATTGGTTTGTTTGTCGAAACGACGGAAATAGTTGTTGCGCATGCGCCTGCTGCTAGGATGGTCAATGTACTGACTTGATAAAGTTGGGTGAAATGTGGCCGTAGTTGTTTTATTTTATTACTGAATAATATTTCGATGTATCGTGTGCTGTAAAATCGGTTACGACAATAAAAAAATGCCGCCCAAACTGAGAAAAATCGCCATCATGGGTTTCCGGAGTGTTGGTATGTGTTGGTTAACGATGAATATGCGATCTTAGCTGGTGCTGTCTGGCACGGCGACAGGGACAATAGGCCAACGATCGCGACACAGTGACCTCGATTAGAGGAATGTAAACACGACGGCGTGTGCGTAGATGTTGTGGCGCTGGTTCACTAGAGCGCGAAGCGCCTTTGGGGATCGTGCCTGTTTCATTGAATGATTCGAAATAACTAACTGTTTTGGACAGCACTAATGATCCAACCACATGTTCTGATTCCTAAACAATATCCTGATCAAACGAAGTTGCACGTTTTAGTTTTCAATTCGAAGTACCTCCTGATTTAATCAAAATGGCTTCCTTTCATGCCAAATGTCTCCTGCATAACTACATTAGTCAAATAATTGTTTATTTTAACCATTTCAATTAATAGTTTTGGTTTCCATAATTTACCCGGGGCAATTATCAGAATTTACTCACTCCTCCATACTGTGAAAATACCTACGTAAACTCACTGTATGCTGGTTGGGATTGACTAATTTCATCTGAATCTGATTTATTATTCATATAATAATCTCATCTGACACTACTCGATGCAATCCTAGTGAAATATTGTAATATAGCCTGGCATCGTGAAATAGTCAATCAACTACAAATAACAAGCAGTACAGTTTAACCCAAAATATTAAAGATATACCAAATTTTAAAGTTTATGTAATTTTCTTCAGCAAACATGATTCTGTTTATTATATGTCTGTGATATTTAATTGTTGCATATTTTAAATATAATCGTTATGAATTGTTGCAGGTAAATCATCTTTAACGATACAATTTGTGGACAACCAGTTTGTAGACTCATATGATCCGACAATTGAAAACAGTAAGTGTGTGAAGTAACTGCCTGGATGTTAGAAGGTTCAGTGTCACCAGTTTGCAACACCTAAGTAGAGGTTATAGTGCATTTGCCATTGGTTCAAAGTTTCAAATCTACCAATACATTTTGTGGTGTTTGATTCGCAATATTGTTATTTTTACAGTATTATACATCACAACAGACATGTTATTCATATATACTTTTAGGTTTAAGCAACGTAAAAATCTGTCTCTTGTATGTGGCACGTGGGCACCTTGATTTTAACAATTTATGTTTTTTTTATTTTTAACTGCTGTGATTGTAATCCCTATACTGAATCTAACTGTGAGCCGTGTGAGTAAAACTTAACATGTTTATATATAATTTGTGGATTATATTAGTTAAGTGAAGATTATTGAACTTGTGAGTTAATTCATAAAAAAGAGTTACAACACTTTATGTTTCTATGGGATATGCCTTCATAATATGTGTAGGCCACACCGAAATCACGGACTTGTGAAATATATTATAACATAATATACTATATTAGTATGTGACAATAATGTGTTTATCTTTTGCAGCATTTACAAAAACTGTAAAACTGCGTGGACAAGAGTACCAGCTGAAATTGATTGACACAGCAGGACAGGTACTATGAAATACACTTTAGTTGTTAATCAGCCCACCTTCTTCCTGCCATCTTAACTGTATACCACATTCCTAAAGTTTTGAAGGCTGTTTCTTCACCAACCATTGAACTCTACACAGATTTTTTAAAGTATCCAGTAGTTGAAATTGTTTGCTCAGTTTGAATAAGATGGTCGATCCAATTTACAGAATCACAAGTAACTGACACTGACAGTAATAGGTTGTCAGCTTGTCATAAATAAAAACAAGCCACAAGCCAGTTGCTTTGAAGTACTGTGCACTGCAACTGTGTTTATGGGCAACAGTAATGGGGTTTTAACTAATAATATTACGATACCATATAAATCTTATAGTGTAACCCTTGTGTTAAAAAAATTATGATCGCTGAAAGCCCGACTGTTGTGATGAATGATGCTAACATAGCCAATAGAGGGAGCCACTTGGAGCTCGGTGAGTCATAAATTGCCTAAAAGAAATGTTCTGCTGGTGTAAATCTCTACATCTAATAAACATGTGTATGGTTCATATGATGGCATTTTTCAATAAATAAAATTAATAAGCCTACAGTGAATTTATCAGGCATACAAAGGCATGGAAACATGCCCACTGCATCCAGGAAAATCATTGATGGGCAAGTGTAGTGGGGAATTGTAACGTGCTGACTCAAGTCTCAGGTGGTTTCCCCCAAATAGCCCAAACTTGGGCTAATGCAGGAGTTGTCTAAATTAGTGTGTCCACTACAGGTTACACATTTACCCCTTGTGTGGGATCTTTTACTTCCCCTGGCATAGACACCAGATAGAAAGGACTACTGGCTTTTAGTGTCTCTTCCGAAAGACACAGGCAAATGTGGGGTGAACGAAATTGCCTAAGTTTCGAAACGGCGGCAGGTGGGATTGAACCACCGTCCCCTCGATTGACAGTCTAGCGCTCTACCGCGCGACCACTGGTCCCCTCTCACTCCACACTTTGTAATAGCTGACTTGTGTAATGATTGTTGATCTAGACATGTCACTGAAAACATCCTTGACTTGCATACTCTTCTCTTTGTTTAGGATGAATACTCGATCGTACCGAACTCGTATGCGATGAACATTGATGGCTATGTCCTAGTTTATTCTGTGACGTCACGTAAAAGGTAAACATGGGGTGTGACAATAGGTATTTGCTTGCCTCTCTCAAAGACAGTTTGCTCTCTGGCTGAAGCAGTTACGTGACTTACGTCTTAGTCAGCGATTGTCTTCTCCAGAAGTTGTAATTTTGTCATCTTTATTAGCTTCTTAGGTATTTTTAGATACTAATAACATTTATTTACACAAATGTGTAAATATATTTTCTTAGAGCAAATCAAGCTCCTCTCATTATTCAGAATTATTTCTCTCTCTCCATTACTTTTTAACTTTTTATTAATTCAATAAAATTATTCTAAACAGTTAATAGAAAGTTGAAAAGTATTGGACAGTGATAAATAATTATGAGTAATGCAGAGAATCTTGATTTACTGTTGTGAAATATGAGTGCTGAAATGACACCTATACTTGGTGGATATGACATACTTCAGCGGTTTTCAAGTTAAGCACTGATTGTCCTGTCCCATTAGTGACAAAGTAATTTTGTTTCATGATCAAAACAGTGTTCATTTGCTTATGGTAATGGACAGTACCTTCATGATAGAGACACTGATTGTAATATGTTACTCCCTTCTGTTTCCAGCTTTGAAGTTGTGAAAGTTATTTACGACAAAATCCTCGACATGACAGGCAAAAACCAGTGAGTAGAAGATTTGTTGTAAGAAACTCATTAGCTAATTGTACAGTTGTGTTGTAGCAATTAGCACAGCTGTGGGGACACAATATGGCAACATAGCTATTACATTTAGTATACAGTATGTTAAAAATATAATATATTAGGTTGTAACACTAACTTAGTTTGGCAATATCAGTTTCATGCAACAATCCGTGGATTGTTTTCAGTAATATCTGACAGATCAACACAAAAGATGTACAGATTTGAAGCTTTAATATGTACAGTGTAATATTTATTAAAATATCATTAACCAGTTTATGTTTCATACAGTATGTTCAAAATGTTGTAAACACATGTGCCGAACCCTTTATTAATTTCGATAGGCGCATAACTATACTGTTGTCCATTTTCTATAATAGAGCTATCTCTAGTGCCTAATGGGTTTCAGGGTTTGCTAAACATTTGTGCAAAGTTTGCTCTTGAAAATGATGCTGAATATAACCCTATCAAGTCATTGTGTATGGTCTTCAATCTATGTGGCTTTCATCTGAAATATCCAGATATCTGTATGAACTTAAACAAGCCTGCATATGTCAAAGAAGCAAAGTATATAGGTGTGATAGTATGCAATGATCTGAAAGATGATGAAGATATTTTGAGACATCTACATAACTTTTATGCCAGGTCTAATAGCATTATCAGAAATGTCATCACTATTCTATAGATGTTAAACTACATTTGTTTCATGCATATTGTTGTATAATTTATTGTTTACAACTGTGGGTTAACTTTAATAAGGGCACTTATTAAAAGCTAAAGTTGCCTACAATAATATAAATAGATGAATTTTGGGCATATAACAGATGGGTCACTGTGAGTAGCATGTTTGTTAATAATGCAATCGTACATTTGATCCTAATGCATAAGAATTGTTATGGTTTAAACTTAAATTTAAAAAATATATAATAATGACTTGATGTAAGGTTATGTATTATTTATACATAAATTGTCCAATATGGAATAGCTGGGCCAAATCACTGTACACTGTAAACCACTGAGATAGATATCATGTCTTGCATATATTATGTTTATTATAATAATTATTATTTAAAGTTATTAATTTGTTTATATAACTCAACATGTTTATCCATTCACATTTTGACTTTTTTCTCAAATGGTGTTTATCTACATGCATAAATTACATATTTATTATACAATCAGATATATTGCTCATTATTTTATCTGTTATACTACACTTTGACACTTATCTAACTTATGACCTTATTTAATTCTCATCTACTCATTTTGTAACATATTCACTTTTTAAAGATTATTTATATATGTACCAACTGTATATGGGTTTTACTTGAAATATATCAATATGTATTTGTATTTGTTAAATGTGTCAAAGATTGCATCGCGATGAAGAGCTGACAAGACCGACAATCTATTGATTGTAACTATTCTATTAAGGATTACCCGCTATGTCATTATGCCTGTTAGCTAAATAAGTTAATGTGTTTATTTAGTGTGTCTACTTGTTGAGTAAGCAGTGTGTAATCTGGTGGTGATGTTGTATTTCCCCAGACTCCCCCTGGTGTTAGTGGGAAACAAGACAGATCTACGAATGGAAAGGTGAGGAAGGACTCCAGGTGATACTTAAATACTCAAAAACGGCAGAACTGTTTTGTTTGACAATATTGTGAATTGTGATTATGTATTCATGTTCTCTTGGCCTCTTGACGCAATGGTTGGTTCTAAAGATCTGAAACAAGAACTTTTTTAATTTCCAGTTTAATTGCTATATCAAATGCAAATGTGGCACCTAGGGAATTTGGTCAGCAATATGTATTTGATATTGTAGTGAATATGTCATTTATAAACATTTTAGAAAAATGTGTAGCGTTAGCTGATGAGCTACATGTCATAACCCACATTATACAACAATAAAGTGAAACATGCATGTACATTTATTCTTAATGCAACTTTGAAATAACTTTTATAATGTAAACTAATATGCAGTTATTTGTCTTCACCACACATTCCTCTTTTCAGTAATATGAAATTGGCAACATTCATGTTACGCGTGCTTCCAGGGAAATCACTGTGGACGAGGGCAAGAGGTTGTCCAGCCAGTGGAAGTCATTGTTTCTAGAGACATCTGCCAAGGAAAACTCGGTTAGTTGAACACGGATGAACAGCACAGTGTTCTCAGTTCACACAGCACAGTGTTCTCAGTTCACACGGCACAGTGTTCTCAGTTCACACAGCACAGTGTTCTCAGTTCACACAGCACAGTGTTCTCAGTTCACACAGCTGCAGTGTTCTCAGTTCACACAGCACAGTGTTCTCAGTTCACACAGCACAGTGTTCTCAGTTCACACAGCACAGTGTTCTCAGTTCACACAGCACAGTGTTCTCAGTTCACACAGCACAGTGTTCTCAGTTCACACAGGCACAGTGTTCTCAGTTCACACAGCACAGTGTTCTCAGTTCACACAGCACAGTGTTCTCAGTTCACACAACACAGTGTTCTCAGTTCACACAACACAGTGTTCTCAGTTCACACAACACAGTGTTCTCAGTTCACACAGCACAGTGTTCTCAGTTCATACATCTTACTGTTCTCAGTTCACACAACACAGTGTTCTCAGTTTATACATCTTACTGTTCTCAGTTCACACAAGCACAGTGTTCTCAGTTCACACAACAAAGTGTTCTCAGTTCACACAGCACAGTGTTCTCAGTTCACACAGCTCAGTGTTCTCAGTTCACACAGCACAGTGTTCTCAGTTCACACAGCACAGTGTTCTCAGTTCACACAGCACAGTGTTCTCAGTTCACACAGCTACAGTGTTCTCAGTTCACACAGCACAGTGTTCTCAGTTCACACAGCACAGTGTTCTCAGTTCACACAGCACAGTGTTCTCAGTTCACACAGCACAGTGTTCTCAGTTCACACGCACAGTGTTCTCAGTTCACACAGCACAGTGTTCTCAGTTCACACAGCACAGTGTTCTCAGTTCACACGCACAGTGTTCTCAGTTCACACAGCACAGTGTTCTCAGTTCACACAGCACAGTGTTCTCAGTTCACACAGCACAGTGTTCTCAGTTCACACAGCACAGTGTTCTCAGTTCACACAGCACAGTGTTCTCAGTTCACACAGCACAGTGTTCTCAGTTCACACAGCACAGTGTTCTCAGTTCACACAGCACAGTGTTCTCAGTTCACACAGCACAGTGTTCTCAGTTCACACAGCACAGTGTTCTCAGTTCACACGCACAGTGTTCTCAGTTCACACAGCACAGTGTTCTCAGTTCACACAGCACAGTGTTCTCAGTTCACACGGCACAGTGTTCTCAGTTCACACAGCACAGTGTTCTCAGTTCACACAGCACAGTGTTCTCAGTTCACACAGCACAGTGTTCTCAGTTCACACAGCACAGTGTTCTCAGTTCACACAGCACAGTGTTCTCAGTTCACACAGCACAGTGTTCTCAGTTCACACAGCACAGTGTTCTCAGTTCACACAGCACAGTGTTCTCAGTTCACACAGCACAGTGTTCTCAGTTCACACAGCACAGTGTTCTCAGTTCACACAGCACAGTGTTCTCAGTTCACACACAATGTTCTCAGTTCACACAGCACAGTGTTCTCAGTTCACACGGCACAGTGTTCTCAGTTCACACAGCACAGTGTTCTCAGTTCACACAGCACAGTGTTCTCAGTTCACACAGCACAGTGTTCTCAGTTCACACAGCACAGTGTTCTCAGTTCACACAGCACAGTGTTCTCAGTTCACACAGCACAGTGTTCTCAGTTCACACAGCACAGTGTTCTCAGTTCACACGGCACAGTGTTCTCAGTTCACACAGCACAGTGTTCTCAGTTCACACAGCACAGTGTTCTCAGTTCACACAGCACAGTGTTCTCAGTTCACACAGCACAGTGTTCTCAGTTCACACAGCACAGTGTTCTCAGTTCACACAGCACAGTGTTCTCAGTTCACACAGCACAGTGTTCTCAGTTCACACAGCACAGTGTTCTCAGTTCACACAGCACAGTGTTCTCAGTTCACACAGCACAGTGTTCTCAGTTCACACAGCACAGTGTTCTCAGTTCACACAGCACAGTGTTCTCAGTTCACACAGGCACAGTGTTCTCCAGTTCACACAGCACAGTGTTCTCAGTTCACACAGCACAGTGTTCTCAGTTCACACGGCACAGTGTTCTCAGTTCACACAGCACAGTGTTCTCAGTTCACACGGCACAGTGTTCTCAGTTCACACAGCACAGTGTTCTCAGTTCACACAGCACAGTGTTCTCAGTTCACACAGCACAGTGTTCTCAGTTCACACAGCACAGTGTTCTCAGTTCACACAGCACAGTGTTCTCAGTTCACACAGCACAGTGTTCTCAGTTCACACAGCACAGTGTTCTCAGTTCACACAGCACAGTGTTCTCAGTTCACACAGCACAGTGTTCTCAGTTCACACAGCACAGTGTTCTCAGTTCACACGGCACAGTGTTCTCAGTTCACACAGCACAGTGTTCTCAGTTCACACAGCACAGTGTTCTCAGTTCACACAGCACAGTGTTCTCAGTTCACACAGCACAGTGTTCTCAGTTCACACAGCACAGTGTTCTCAGTTCACACACACAGTGTTCTCAGTTCACACAGCACAGTGTTCTCAGTTCACACGGCACAGTGTTCTCAGTTCACACAGCACAGTGTTCTCAGTTCACACAGCACAGTGTTCTCAGTTCACACAGCTCAGTGTTCTCAGTTCACACAGCACAGTGTTCTCAGTTCACACAACACAGTGTTCTCAGTTCACACAACACAGTGTTCTCAGTTCACACAGCACAGTGTTCTCAGTTCACACAGCACAGTGTTCTCAGTTCACACAGCACAGTGTTCTCAGTTCACACAGCACAGTGTTCTCAGTTCACACAGCACAGTGTTCTCAGTTCACACAGCACAGTGTTCTCAGTTCACACAACACAGTGTTCTCAGTTCACACAGCACAGTGTTCTCAGTTCACACAGCACAGTGTTCTCAGTTCACACAGCACAGTGTTCTCAGTTCACACAGCACAGTGTTCTCAGTTCACACAGCACAGTGTTCTCAGTTCACACGGCACAGTGTTCTCAGTTCACACACAGAGCACAGTGTTCTCAGTTCACACAGCACAGTGTTCTCAGTTCACACGGCACAGTGTTCTCAGTTCACACAGCACAGTGTTCTCAGTTCACACAGCACAGTGTTCTCAGTTCACACGGCACAGTGTTCTCAGTTCACACAGCACAGTGTTCTCAGTTCACACAGCACAGTGTTCTCAGTTCACACAGCACAGTGTTCTCAGTTCACACAGCACAGTGTTCTCAGTTCACACGGCACAGTGTTCTCAGTTCACACAGCACAGTGTTCTCAGTTCACACAGCACAGTGTTCTCAGTTCACACAGCACAGTGTTCTCAGTTCACACAGCACAGTGTTCTCAGTTCACACAGCACAGTGTTCTCAGTTCACACAACACAGTGTTCTCAGTTCACACGGCACAGTGTTCTCAGTTCACACAGCACAGTGTTCTCAGTTCACACAACACAGTGTTCTCAGTTCACACAACACAGTGTTCTCAGTTCACACAACTCAGTGTTCTCAGTTCACACAGCACAGTGTTCTCAGTTCACACAACACAGTGTTCTCAGTTCACACACACAGTGTTCTCAGTTCACACAACACAGTGTTCTCAGTTCACACAGCTCAGTGTTCTCAGTTCACACAACACAGTGTTCTCAGTTCACACAACACAGTGTTCTCAGTTCACACGGCACAGTGTTCTCAGTTCACACGGCACAGTGTTCTCAGTTCACACAGCACAGTGTTCTCAGTTCACACAACACAGTGTTCTCAGTTCACACAGCACAGTGTTCTCAGTTCACACAACACAGTGTTCTCAGTTCACACGGCACAGTGTTCTCAGTTCACACAACACAGTGTTCTCAGTTCACACAGCACAGTGTTCTCAGTTCACACACACAGTGTTCTCAGTTCACACAACACAGTGTTCTCAGTTCACACAGCACAGTGTTCTCAGTTCACACAGCCAGTGTTCTCAGTTCACACGGCACAGTGTTCTCAGTTCACACAACACAGTGTTCTCAGTTCACACAGCTCAGTGTTCTCAGTTCACACAGCACAGTGTTCTCAGTTCACACAGCTCAGTGTTCTCAGTTCACACAGCACAGTGTTCTCAGTTCACACAGCACAGTGTTCTCAGTTCACACAGCTCAGTGTTCTCAGTTCACACAGCACAGTGTTCTCAGTTCACACAGCTCAGTGTTCTCAGTTCACACGGCACAGTGTTCTCAGTTCACACAGCACAGTGTTCTCAGTTCACACAGCACAGTGTTCTCAGTTCACACAGCACAGTGTTCTCAGTTCACACAGCACAGTGTTCTCAGTTCACACAGCACAGTGTTCTCAGTTCACACAGCACAGTGTTCTCAGTTCACACAGCTCAGTGTTCTCAGTTCACACAGCACAGTGTTCTCAGTTCACACAGCACAGTGTTCTCAGTTCACACAGCTCAGTGTTCTCAGTTCATACAGCACAGTGTTCTCAGTTCACACAGCACAGTGTTCTCAGTTCACACAGCACAGTGTTCTCAGTTCACACAGCACAGTGTTCTCAGTTCACACAGCACAGTGTTCTCAGTTCAGTTCCATCACAGCACAGTGTTCTCAGTTCACACAGCACAGTGTTCTCAGTTCACACAGCACAGTGTTCTCAGTTCACACAGCACAGTGTTCTCAGTTCACACAGCACAGTGTTCTCAGTTCACACAGCACAGTGTTCTCAGTTCACACAGCACAGTGTTCTCAGTTCACACAGCACAGTGTTCTCAGTTCACACAGCACAGTGTTCTCAGTTCACACGGCACAGTGTTCTCAGTTCACACGGCACAGTGTTCTCAGTTCACACAGCACAGTGTTCTCAGTTCACACGGCACAGTGTTCTCAGTTCACACAACACAGTGTTCTCAGTTCACACAGCACAGTGTTCTCAGTTCACACAGCACAGTGTTCTCAGTTCACACAGCACAGTGTTCTCAGTTCACACAGCACAGTGTTCTCAGTTCACACAGCACAGTGTTCTCAGTTCACACAGCACAGTGTTCTCAGTTCACACAGCACAGTGTTCTCAGTTCACACAGCACAGTGTTCTCAGTTCACACAGCACAGTGTTCTCAGTTCACACAGCACAGTGTTCTCAGTTCACACAGCACAGTGTTCTCAGTTCACACAGCACAGTGTTCTCAGTTCACACGGCACAGTGTTCTCAGTTCACACAGCACAGTGTTCTCAGTTCACACAGCACAGTGTTCTCAGTTCACACGGCACAGTGTTCTCAGTTCACACAGCACAGTGTTCTCAGTTCACACAGCACAGTGTTCTCAGTTCACACAGCACAGTGTTCTCAGTTCACACAGCCAGTGTTCTCAGTTCACACGGCACAGTGTTCTCAGTTCACACAGCACAGTGTTCTCAGTTCACACAGCACAGTGTTCTCAGTTCACACAGCACAGTGTTCTCAGTTCACACAGCTCAGTGTTCTCAGTTCACACAAGCACAGTGTTCTCAGTTCACACAGCACAGTGTTCTCAGTTCACACAGCACAGTGTTCTCAGTTCACACAGCACAGTGTTCTCAGTTCAGCACAGCGCAGTGTTCTCAGTTCACACAGCACAGTGTTCTCAGTTCACACAGCCAGTGTTCTCAGTTCACACAGCACAGTGTTCTCAGTTCACACAGCCAGTGTTCTCAGTTCACACAGCTCAGTGTTCTCAGTTCACACAGCCAGTGTTCTCAGTTCACACAGCACAGTGTTCTCAGTTCACACACTCAGTGTTCTCAGTTCACACAGCACAGTGTTCTCAGTTCACACGGCACAGTGTTCTCAGTTCACACAGCTCAGTGTTCTCAGTTCACACAGCTCAGTGTTCTCAGTTCACACAACACAGTGTTCTCAGTTCACACAGCACAGTGTTCTCAGTTCACACAGCACAGTGTTCTCAGTTCACACAGCACAGTGTTCTCAGTTCACACAGCACAGTGTTCTCAGTTCACACAGCACAGTGTTCTCAGTTCACACAGCTCAGTGTTCTCAGTTCACACGGCACAGTGTTCTCAGTTCACACAGCACAGTGTTCTCAGTTCACACAGCACAGTGTTCTCAGTTCACACAGCACAGTGTTGATTTGTTTTACCAGTCGTTGACTCGATAATTCAGTTTCCTGTCGATGATAACTATTGATAGTTACATTTAAAACTGATGTATTACATCACTGATTTAAAATACTGCTCACACTATAATGTTATAAAAATATGAAAACATTCAGGTTTTTCATATAATAAATTTGTCCAAAAGTTAATGAGTACTGCAGTTTTTATGTTTTGTGTACCATCATAGTGGCTTTTCTTATCAGTTAAAGATGTTTACCATGTCTTTATTACAAGCAGCAAATGCAGACTGATTTTTTTCAACAGAACAATATATAATATATATATATATATATATATATATATATATATTATATATATATAAATATATATATTATATATATATATATATGTGTGGTATACAATGTATATAAACTATAATAATAATAAAAAAGTTTGCAGCATAAATCTTTGATATTTGTAAATCCAGTTTTGTACACCTAGCCAGGTATTTTTAAAAGCATGCTGATGAGAATCCAGTTATTGTGTTTGGCCTAATAAGGAAATACTTCGCCCTGACTCAACCGGACACTGGCTCTCTTGCAGAAAGTTGCTGACATCTTCCACAGTATCGTGTACGAGACAGAGAAAGCTGAAGGCAACATCAAGGAACCATCTGGTTGTGTCCTGTCATAAGACAGGACAAGCTACTGCAATCTAGGACACTGAGTGATGTCACAGTGACAAGGTCAACGGTCAGAGTTCAGAGCGACACACCTGCCGTGGTCCATTTCTGATAAGAATCTGGAAATTGTTGTATTATCAGTGTTTTTTGTTGGGGATGATTGCTCCGACCGTGTCCAGTGTTTTGGTAAAATAATGATTAAGTGCATAATTTCTCGTATTTGTTATCATTAAATTTGCAAACATTATCCGTCAACCGGTGTTCTAATCACCGACAAGAAACAAGTGGCAGGTGTGTCGATGACGTCATATTGTGTCACAGGTTAGACAAGGGTTGACATGTGATGACGAGTGTTGTACGTAAACCAACCAGGAGTGTACCGCAACTATTGCAGTGACCCACTCAAGGTCATATATTACCTCAAGTCCGACCTTGGGCGCATTGTGCATCTGTAATACAGTGTATTGTTGAACCTTACCGGCTGCTAACAGTTGATGATTTGTCAACAACAATTTGGATGTGAAAATGTGTGTGAAATTTGTATCGTAAGAAAACCAAAAGTTTTCTGCTGATAGATCTTCTGGGCATTTGGATCTACATGTGTATCAAGACAGGTGTGAGATACTGACTATTGCAGACATCATGCAGAAAAGAAATTAACAGGTTGGCAGAAAAGTTGTTATCAGTAGACATTAAGTTGTTATGAAAACGGTCTATAAAAATAATTTACGGATGTGTAACTTTGGAACACGGCATGTATTAATTCCTTATAAGGATGTCATAAATTATCGGGTGTAATGCGTGTTCCCATCATGTGACAGAGAGCATGTGACTGTCGGTTGGCTGTATTGCTTGCCTGTCGTGTTTGCATTACAAAATGGGATCTTGCACGTCGTTCTTGGGTTCGGCTGAATTTCGCTTTTAAGTGTCATCGCTAGGAAGTCTTTGCATTCGGAAACACATTTTTAAATGTTCTACATGAGTCGGATGTGAGTAGCTATGTGTGATGTATGAGCTTATGTGAGTGCTATCCCATTGGTGCCAGTTCCCACAAAAAGGGGTGATTATTTAGTGGGACGGACTGGTAAGAGATGGCGGGTGCACTCAGTTCTCAGTGCAGAGGATTTGGAGTGAGATTTCAGGGGGTAAATTTTCAGTAACAGTTGTTTTACTAGTGTACAAAGCACATTTGTTACATGGCAGGCGGGAGGGGGGTGTACATTCCAGTGAACTGGATTTTGGGGTGGGTTGGGTTACAAGTTAGTGTGTCCCCAATATCTCTGCCCTTGACCAATAAATAATGAGTATGGAATCAATTGTATCTCGCATATATTAAAATATTGGTGTGGGTTAGGTTTCAGGTGTGTACCTGATTTCCGTGCCATTCACCAATAAATAATGACCACTCCCTATGGTATATCCCTGAGATTCAAAATGGATTGAACAAGTTTGAGTCTTTGAGAAGCATGACACATTGAGGCGGCAGGTTTGTTAGCAATCCAGTATTTACTGGTGTTTACATAGTCAATGATTGCTATACATTTTGTTATTAGTGTTGTGTAGGGACAACTTTAAGCTGCGTAATTAACGCTAACATGGAAACAACACACATGCAAAGTTTCCATAGCAGAAATAAGATGTTCTCACCTCGCACAATACAGCGGACAGTATTTATCAGAAAATAACGTTTGTTGGTATTCCTGGATAACTGTGTTAGCAACTGCATAAGTTTGTGAAGTACAAAAAGCATGTAAGATTACATTTGTGTCAGGTTGATTGTTGTGGGGGTAAATAAATTTACACAGTAGCACCTATTGAGTGTAACACGTATTAATGCACATTGTTGCTATTGTGAATACCAGAACTAGTGGGTAATGAAATTTCATTGGAATAAGTTAGGTATTGGCTAAGGTTGGGGTAACTATCGTTTACTTCTCTGTCATGTGCCACACATTTGGTGGTGGTGGGGGGGGGGTGATAATGTAAACAATATAAAACAGTACATATTTTTTACTTCACTATCTTCTTACGAGACTGCATCTGACAAGATGTGGAATGTGTTACGGTGGGGTGTTGGGCTGTATTGACTGACAGTCCCGTGAACTGGTTGTGGTTTAGAGTACGTAGTAGCATGGCCAGAACCGTGGTTATACTAGTTGAGTAGAGGGAAAGGAAAGCTTCAGCTGAGTACGATGGAAGGGGAACTCCAATGGTTACCATAGAACTGTGGAGGTTTTGACGCCGTAATTTTAATACATACTAGTAATGTAAAAAATAATCATAATAGCTTTGTAAAATAAAAACATAATAAAAAACATACTGTCTGTAGCTTTTTGAATCTTAACAGCGCATGTGTGTATATATAACTGTAACAACAAAATGGACAGTAAAAACATGTCTTGTCTGCTAAGTTGCCATTTTTACTTTCAGTAAGACCTCTGGGACAATGATGTGTCATGTCTTGAAATTAGTGCGAGGGCACGCCGAGGTCAACTGCACAACACACTCATGTAACAAACTGTTAAAATGTGCAAAGATTGTACATACAGACTGTAATTATATCTTGTTTGTTTATTAAATAAAACCATTGGATTATAGACTTAGTGTATGTATGTTTTGTTCGTTTGTTTTTAAGGTTAAAAAACCACCACCTCTGATTGGTTATATATAATGTTTGATTACGTTCACCCTTACTTTCACCCAGTCTCAGCGGCAGGGGAAGTAATTATACTCTGAAGAGACAAGGCAGACTGATATAAATATCTACGCCTCTTGTTCAGAGTTCTGACTGTATCGTTGATTTGGATAATAAATAATAAATGCAATAAGAAAACTGACATAATACTTGGCTTTATTTCTACTTGTGGTCGAAATAAATAAACTTGCTACAACAGTTTCAAATACATTATTCGCGAGTTCTGCAAATGATATTTAACACAACATAATTTTATTATGATAATATACATTTACGTAGGTCCCGATCATAAAGTAACAAACTTGGCACAATGTAAAAACCTGGGAAACCTTGACAGCTGTGGCATTTAATTTAAGAACATTTATTTAAAGACCACGTATGTAGGTAGGACATGTACGGGCAATATGACTGAAAACTCTGGAAGTGAACAAATAAAATGCACAACTGCTGTAGTACGTCACACGTTACTGGTAAACATGAACATCGATAAACACTTATACCGCCTTAGTGTTTACAAAACTCACTACGTTTGTTTATCTATACATAACAGTAAACAGTACATTAATACTATCTGTTAAGTCTATAATCGTCTTAATACAAATGCCAGTGACGCTGTGTTAGCATCTGGAATGGTCCCAGTATTGTATGAAAACTTCACGGTCTGTTGAACAATACCTGCGTGAGAGAACACGGCATGTTCAACGATTGTCATTAATGAGACACTGACAGCAATGTAAACAATAAAAGAAAAGGTACAATAACATCCAAAATCTGCAGAAATAATCACTTCTGAACAGTAACCGCATCCACAGCAGCAAAACAAGCAACACTCATAAGTTTCACTTTCTGTATCGCAAACAGTTTATGAAAAGCATTCAAAAATAATAATTGTTTCCTGTTATATTTTATGGTTGGATTTCTTTTCCTTTATTCTCTTTCTCAGTTAAAATAGGTAGATTCTAGTGTTTTATTGGCAATTTCTGCAAAGATCTGACCCACAGTTTGTTTTATACCAATGGTGAAAAGTATTCACTTGCTTCTTTATTATACTGTAAGAAATAGCATTGGCTACATTTAACAGGTAACAAGAAATACAGCTATTATTCTGACAGACCAAACTCTGAAATGGATACATTTTAGTTCTAAAAACATACAAACTGTGCAAGTCCTGTAACCCTACGGATGCCATTGCCCGTGTCAGATTCTATTATGCGTTGTAACTGTTTCGCCCGATGTGACCAAACAATTTCACCGGGAGAATGTCCCCTATATAGCAGACTCTAATGATACTGGTTCACACCTGAAAACAATATTTGCAGCCCAATGAAGACCTAGTAAGTCACATCCTGAGAAAAAACACACCACAAAGTTCTACAGTTGCAGTTAAGATATGGCTCAGACTACCAACTTACATATATTCACCATTACCCTTCACGGTGGTAAATAAATCTCAAGGGTGGGTAAATATTACTGATTTCCTAACTTTTAATCAAATCTGCATTTGTCTGGTTCCGACACTGCAAATACTACAAAGTGGTGACTGAGTACAACCTAATAACTAAATAGTTTATTTTTTAACATAACATGTGACCTGCTAGGTTCTCCCCTTGGCTGGCGTGAAATATCTTGGTCATAATAAATACTGTTTATCCTGATTTGGTCCCAATGCGATGCCAGCAGCTATCAGCTGAAACATTGCGCTAAACACCAGTGCAAAGTTAGACCGGTTAGTAGGTGAAAATATGAAACCTGTCAAGTCAGGTGAAGCAGTATTACAACTTTAGGACCTTTGGCTAGTCACAGCTGTATACAGTAACCAGTGTAATCAACTGTCCACATTTCAAACTTCCAACAGCAATCAACATTTGCCTTAAAACATAATACTCACAAAAATCATACTTAAAACGTCCAAATATCCAGATGCGATATTTCACAGTGACCCAGATTGCAAGGTTTGTTTCATACAATGTTGAAATAAAATAGTTTTCCAGGTCAAAATATAGATTTTCGTTTTTTTTTAAACTACCTGGTAATCGACTGACCCCTGGTTTGAACAATACTGTTTGGAGTCATTGCAATATTTTTTTTTTGATGTTTGGGATTGACTGGCAAGTTTTGAAATCTAACTTTGCTGCAATTCATAGCAACTGATGAATTTTCAAACCCTATCGATACCACCAAAATCAACATCAAGATTTGTCATATGTACATTTTGTTATATAATGTGATCAGCATAATCCGACTTTCTGCCTACGTGACAAACATCACATTGACAAATATTACCTATAAACCTGATACCAATTTGGCGCTACTCCGCATAAGATGAACCTAAAACACTGAAACATGGCCGGCAGTGTACAGATAACTGGAGAAAATAGTCAAGACGCTGACAATGTATACAACTTCGCCAGACAGGGACAGTGGCCCATTACACTGTCCCTGGCTGACATTCTACACAATGTAGGGAGGATTATAGAATACGGAGGTTCACTGAACCAGTGCATGGCTGTACTTTGTCCTAGATCTGTCTGCCTTCACCTGTTATGCTGTGGGAATGCACGATAAATAAACTCCCCTGCTCCACATCAAAGATATGTCACACAATATTCCAATAAGTATCCATTGTTACAAGTGGCTCACCAGTAATGCATAGTCAAGTAACTTCACCCACTTTTTCAACATTACATGTAATGTCAGCCATGATTGGCTAAAACCCAAACTGACCAAACCTGGCAGGCGATGAGGTGACTGGCTGATGGACTCAGATTAACTTTCAGGTTTTGATAAGCCGATATGCCAGAGGGTGTCGAGACCGATATAATCAGTGGCACCCCCTAGTGGACACAACCAATACAGCTATGCATCCTTACTAACAACTCGGTTCTTATTGGCACAATATCAATAATGACTGCATCATCAATTTCAGCTGTGAGACACCAAGACATTCTGACTAGCTACGAAACCTCTCCACTGAGAGCTACAGTCAACGAAACAAGTATAAAATGCAAGTCTATGTACAGTAGAAAATGACATCGACATATTACGTCGCTTTAAGTCACGCACACCGCACTTGCAACGCTGCTATCACAACATGAAACCTGCGCTTCACGCAGAAATACTGCAATCTTTCTGATGAGTAACTATACATGTCACTACTATAACACATCAGCGTTAACGTCAGTACGCTGCACTCATCGCACAAATATCAGACATGTACAACTGCCGAGCGAATGTACCGACGCTTGATTCGTCATTGTCTGACCTGTGACCTTTTTTTTCGCACCACACAACACAACAAACTATACAAAACTCACACATTTCTGTCATCTGTCACTGCTATTTCTACCGACACATTCTATGAACGACGCCGGATCAATTAGTTGTGGCAATTCACATGTGACCTTTGGCCTTCGTGTGGCGACCTTTGGCTTACTCCTCTTTGGACAAGGCGTGGGTGGACGGATGCCTCCCAACCACCTGTTCGAGCCGGTGCAGGAGTTCGGCCCGCATGCTGCTGGTAAACTTTGTAACGAGACACAATGTCGCAGCAACGGCAAACACGAGGTTGTACGACAACACAATGTAGAAGTTGCCAAGCCACTCCAGCTGGCCGAAGTTGCCCAGCAGGTCAAAGTTCGTCAGCCCTGCAAGATACAGCAAATGGTTAGCTGCTATAAATATCACAATTTCAGCAATACAAAGCAAGCGCATACTTCCAACAAAATAAACCAATATCATATTGTTAACAAGAAAACTGAACATCAGCAATATCACACTTTCCACAATACAAAGCAATATCGTATCTCCAATGTCATATTTTCAGCAAGATTGAAGATAAAGTAATATCATAATGTTCAGCAATCTTGCGAAACACTCAGCAGATGTGCTAGCAAAGGTGAATTGGCGATTAAAAAAACTAAATTTGCTACATTATCACTGGTCTTTCTCATTTCAGTCTTCTTGTTTTCAACCTAATCTCTATTTGGTGAGGATATCTCTCTAATGTTGCATTACATTTAGCAGCTCGTTGTAAAATATGTTTAGTTTTGATGAATTAAATATTTTTTGGGGTTTAGAGTAAACCAAATCTTTTGAAAAACAATGACAATAACCGCTTCATATACTGAAAAAAATTATAATTTATAGTAAACGTAAGGTTGTTCACATTTTCACAAACGATTCAATCTAACGATCAAAATTACTTCAATAAACTCTTACTAAATCGACTACTCATGTAATTCCTATTCACACACACAACATTAGCGAACATAATTTGCAATGTGGTAAATTAAATAAGGACATTATAATCATTATAATTTATGTGATATAATGACAAATAGCTGGCATGACCTCTGACCTCTTGTGACCTACCGAGAATGCGAGACAGTACGGGTAGGGCGGAGCTGAGTATGAGCAGCACAACACAGTTGCCTATTGTCTGTGTCATCGAAGTGTCATGAAGACACGGCTTTAGACGTCGGAAGCCAGGCAGACTGTAGAACCCTACCACACACGCCAGCATCAGGTAACTGGGAGGCAAAGGGTTAAGGGACAACAGCACGCAAACAACTACAGCAGGGTAAATTAATATTCGCTGGTATTTGCCTATTTTAGCAACTGATTTACTTACATTCATTGCTTACTACCTGTCCAGTTTTGATCCAATAGTTCTTATTTACTGTTTGTCCCTAGAGAGCAAACACAAATATTAGAATTACGGCTTTACCTGTTGCTACACCGACTCTTTTGAATTAGTATTAGATCAGTTGAAACTATAACACAATTACGCCATCATTTTAAAATGTACAATTATAGCTTTGCTTATTTATCATAGCTCCCTGGCGTATGAATTGATAACTAGAGTATTGTTTATTGACTCTGTGACTGACTAACCATTTTGTTTTGATGCATCTCTGACTCTAGTTTCCCAGGAGTCAGGCACAATAGAAGTTACCTTCTTGTCAGTATTGTTATAATATGAAAAATGTAACCAAGAGATTACAATGAGCTTCCCGAAAATGTGTAATCCTTATATCCAGTTTAGACTGTTGACACGGAACTAAATGCCACAGTTGGCAGTGGAAGGATACAGGATGAGGGAGATCTCAAGGCACGCTCCCACTGGACCAAGGATGGAGAGGGAGGCAATCCCCAGCATCATCTCCTGTACACATCATATCACACAGGTTACATCAACACAGACAGTGTGTGTGTGTGTGTGTGTGTGTGTGTGTGTGTGTGTGTGTGTGTGTGTGTGCGTGTGTGTGTGCATGCTGTGCGTGTGCTGTGTATGCGCGTGTGTGGTGTGTTTGTATGTGGGTGCATATGTGGAGTGTGTTGTGTGTGCATGCATGCATGTGTTAGTGTGTTGTGTATGTGTGCGTGCATGGTGTGTGTGTGCATGTGTTGTGTGTGTGGTGTGTGTTGTTATGCACACATGTGTGTGTGTGTGTGTGTGTGTGTTGTGTGTGTGTGTGTGTGTGTGTGTGTGTGTGTGTGTGTGTTGTGTGTGTGGTGTGTGTGTGTGTGTTGTGTGCATGTGGTGTGATGTGTGTGTGCATGTTGTGTTTGTGTGTGTTGTGTGTGTGTGGTGTGTGTGATTGTGTGTTAGTGTGTTGTTATGTGCGTCATGTGTGTGTGGTGTGTGTGTATGTTTGTGTGTGTGTATGTGTGTGTGTAGTGTGTGTGTGTGTGTGTGTGAATGTGTGTGTATGTGTGTGTAATACCAACTAGAGAATAAACATTTGCTAGTGTTCTTAACATTCTGTTGTTCCACTACAGCTGTTTTACACAAACACACATAAGTGGAGAAACTTGGTATTATTGCACATGTGTTTATCTCTTTTTATAAGCAGTATTTGACAAAAAAAGAAAATAATTTTACAGCAAATTATTCTCATAAACGTTTTTAAATTAATGAAATAAATACTACAATATCATTATCATCACTATATCAGAAGATAATTATATATATCAAAAAAAATTCTTTTCGTAAATATTATATGATCGTTATAATAAATACTGCAGAAAAATTATCAAAAATATTACAATTTATTATAATAAATATTATAACATCATTAAGTAGTTGATAATTTCCATAAATAGTATAAGTTGGTACCTTTGTTCCAACGGGCAGAGTACGTATACCGATGAGCAACTCAAAGCTGTTTTGTGCCACCATGATGACACTGATGCCCTAAAACACGACACTAGATTTGAGACGACTCCTGTTGACATAACAATTGTCACTGACACAATGATGTCACATACGTCAAACAATTTAGTAGAGATTCAGTTTGGTTCAAACTCATCAAATTTTTCACCAGCAAACACGTTAAATCAGGCAAGACACACTAAGCCACTTGAATCATGTGACCAGTCAGCAACCAGGTTAACCCGAAGATGACAGACTTGAGTCATGTGACTAATATTGGGTGTATTCTGGGTGCTTTAAAATTTGTAAATTAATACCTTTTTGTCATTTTGAATAGAATAATAGCTTTGTGTGTATTTGAGCTGAGTGTCTGAGAACTGAATTTGAATGTCTACGTGAACGCACTGACAAAATTGAATGCAAATGTACAAGAAACTACATACCATGAGCAAAAGCAATTTGGCCCAGTCCACCAATCTATGTATGAGCTTCATAACATAGCCATTAGGTAATGTGTTCAAAATTAAATGGACAGTATCCCCCATAAGTGCCACAGATGGCAGCACTGACCGTGAGCATGAGCAGAAGCAGCATGACGAGAGGGTACCCGAGGTTTCGTCTCACAGACCACGTCTTCTGTTGTTTCTCTGAAACGTGAATGTCATGATTACAAACTTCCAACTCTGTCATTGTTAGATCTGTGACATTACTGATTACTTCCTGGTGACAGCCTACAGCAGGTCTCCACAGCTAGACACATCAAGAACACGTGGTATATTCTGACGTGAAAAGTCCATAAAATTTCGGAGTTCAGTTCACACTTTTTAACGCATAACACTGCCTACCACCGGTAAATCTTTTTCACCGGTGTCAAACACAACACATTCATCTGTGATACTCGCTGCTGTCAGACACGACAACCCTCGAGTAAATGATAGAATCACTCTGACATCTGCTTGTCTTATTTGTTACTGCTTCACAGGAATCCATGGAATCATATTGTGCATAATCCAGAAATAAACATCTAAATGCACATTGAAAGTAAAAACACTGTTTTCAACTCACATACGTTATATTACAATTCTATTTAACGTGTGACCAGACCTTAGGATTGCATATATCATATTAAATTTGAGTGCAATGACTCAGGGATAGAGCTTCGGTTTCTCAACTACGAGAACCTGGGTTTGAATCCTGTGCAGGTGTTAAAACGTTGGGCACGTTTGTTCACTCTACATTGCTCCAGTTCATTGAGCTGTATAAATGAGTACCTGGCTATAGACAGTGGTGGATATGTGTATGAGCAGCCTTCGTGCATTAATTGTAGCATATGGCTGCATGCTTCCCAGAGAAGCCGAGATGGTGTCTGAGTGAACAGGTCTGTCAGGGAAGTAAAGTGTAAAGCGCTTTGAACGGTCCCGTGAATTGGATACTGCGCTATATAAGAAATTGCCTTTACTTTTTTTTACATTTCACCCACGACAGATCTGTAATTTGGAGCACAATCTCAACTTCTCTGCAAACCATTCAACCAGAATTCTATGTCCTTTCCAGGGGTTTAAGAAGACCAGACCCACCCAGCTCCAGCCGCTCTCTCTGTGTCTCGTCCAACATCTGTTTAAGTTCGGTCGAGGTCATGTGACCATTTGCGATTCTCTTGTGTGTTGTCTTCTCCTCCAGACGGCGACACAAACTCTGCTCCTCGAAGCGAGCTGTCTGAATCTCATCGTCCAAGTTGCGGAGAAACTGTAACAGGGAGCAGCACTGTTGCATTAGAGAAACCGCAGGAAACGAAAATTTCTCAAGAAGTCGTGCTTTAGCGCAACATGAATAAATATAGATGGTTTTGTACACAGTGTTCTACGTGCGAGTAGGAACGTTGGTGGTTTCAGGCATACAATCCACTAAGTCCACCTAATAATATAACATGTCAACAATGTTTACATTTAAGTTTTGGAAATATATGTTTGCCGGCCAGAAAATTGGTGGTCACGTGGGCCTGGACCAGCAGGGCTTTGTGCAGGATAAAAGTTTTACCAGTAGCAAATTTTTTGTGGATGTTAGCTCATATAAATACAAGCCAGATGAGATGTTTTATGACCTGAAATAACACCCATTTACAATATCTATGATTTAAAAAACATGTTGCTACTTCATTGTATTACCCACCCACCACCCATCCAGTCATACTTTTACCCATCCACCACCCATCCAGTCATACTTCTACCCATCCACCACCCACCAGTCATACTTCTACCCATCCACCACCTGCCCATCATACTTCTACCCATCCAGTCATACTTCTACCCATCTACCACCCATCCAGTCATACTTCTACCCATCCACCACCCATCCAGTCATACTTCTACCCATCTACCACCCATCCAGTCATACTTCTACCCATCCACCACCCATCTAGTCATACTTCTACCCATCCACCACCCATCCAGTCATACTTCTACCCATCCACCACCATCCAGTCATACTTCTACCCATCACCACCCATCCAGTCATACTTCTACCCATCCACCATCTAGTACTTCTACCCATCCACCACCCATCCAGTCATACTTCTACCCATCCACCACCCATCCAGTCATACTTCTACCCATCCACCACCCATCCAGTCATACTTCTACCCATCCACCACCCCAGTCATCTTCTACCCATAGTCATACTTTACCATCACCACCCATCCAGTCATTTCTACCCATCCACCACCCATCCAGTCATACTTCTACCCATCCACTCCATACTTCTACCCATCCAGTCATACTTCTACCCATCCACCACCCATCCAGTCATACTTCTACCCATCCACCACCCATCCAGTCATACTTCTACCCATCCACCACCCATCCAGTCATACTTCTACCCATCCACCACCCATCAGTCATACTTCTACCCATCCACCACCCATCCAGTCATTCTACCCATCCACCACCCATCCAGTCATACTTCTACCCATCCACCACCCATCCAGTCATACTTCTACCATCCACCACCCATCAGTCATACTTCTACCCATCCCACCCATCCCACTTACCATACCCATCAGTCATACTTCTACCCATCCACCACCCATCCAGTCATACTTCTACCCATCCACCACCCATCCAGTCATACTTCTACCCATCCACCACCCATCCAGTCATACTTCTACCCATCCACCACCCATCCAGTCATACTTCTACCCATCCACCACCCATCCAGTCATACTTCTACCCATCCAGTCATACTTCTACCCACCACACCCATCATCATCTTTCCATCCACCACCATCAGCATCTTCTACCCATCCACCACCCATCCAGTCATACTTCCATCCACCACCATCCAGTCATACTTCTACCCATCCAGTCATACTTCTACCCATCCAGTCATACTTCTACCCATCCACCACCCATCAGTCATACTTCTACCCATCCACCACCCATCCAGTCAACTTCTACCCATCCACCACCCATCCAGTCATACTTCTACCCATCCACCACCCATCCAGTCATACTTCTACCCATACACCCATCCAGTCAACTTCTACCCATCCACCACCCATCCAGTCATACTTCTACCCATCCACCACCCATCCAGTCATACTTCTACCCATCCACCACCCATCCAGTCATACTTCTACCCATCCACCACCCATCCAGTCATACTTCTACCCATCCACCACCCATCCAGTCATACTTCTACCCATCCACCACCCATCCAGTCATACTTCTACCCATCCACCACCCATCCAGTCATACTTCTACCCATCCAGTCATACTTCTACCCATCCAGTCATACTTCTACCCATCCACCACCCATCCAGTCATACTTCTACCCATCCACCACCCATCCAGTCATACTTCTACCCATCCACCACCCATACAGTCATATACTTCTACCCATCCAGTCATACTTCTACCCATCCACCACCCATACAGTCATACTTCTACCCATCTAGTCATACTTTTACCCATCCACCACCCATACAGTCATACTTCTACCCATCCAGTCATACTTCTACCCATCCAGTCAAACTTCTACCCATCCACCACCACATACAGTCATACTTCTACCCATCCACCACCCATCTAGTCATACTTCTACCCATCCACCACCCATCCAGTCAACTTCTACCCATCCACCACCCATCCAGTCATACTTCTACCCATCCACCACCCATCCAGTCATACTTCTACCCATCCACCACCCATCCAGTCATACTTCTACCCATCCACCACCCATCCAGTCAAATGTCTACCCACCCACCACCCATACTTCTACCCATCCACCACCCATCTAGTCATACTTCTACCCATCCAGTCAAACTTCTACCCATCCACCACCCATCCAGTCATACTTCTACCCATCCACCACCCATCCAGTCATACTTCTACCCATCCACCACCATCCAGTCATACTTCTACCCATCCACCACCCATCCAGTCATACTTCTACCCATCCACCACCCATCCAGTCATACTTCTACCCATCCACCACCCATCCAGTCATACTTCTACCCATCCACCACCCATCAGTCATACTTCTACCATCCACCACCCATCCAGTCATACTTCTACCCATCCACCACCCATCAGTCATACTTCTACCCATCCACCACCCATCCAGTCATACTTCTACCCATCCACACCCATCCAGTCATACTTCTACCCATCCACCACCCATCCAGTCATACTTCTACCCATCCACCACCCATCCAGTCATACTTCTACCCATCCACCATCCATACTTCTACCCATCCACCACCCATACAGTCATACTTCTACCCATCCACCACCCATCCAGTCATACTTCTACCCATCTACCACCATCCAGTCATACTTCTACCCATCCACCACCCATACAGTCATACTTCTACCCATCCACCACCCATCCAGTCATACTTCTACCCATCCATCACCCATCCAGTCATACTTCTACCCATCCACCACCCATCCAGTCATACTTCTACCCATCCACCACCATACTTACCCATCCACCACCCATCCAGTCATACTTCTACCCATCCACCACCCATCCAGTCATACTTCTACCCATCCACCACCCATCCAGTCATACTTCTACCCATCCACCACCCATCAGTCATACTTCTACCCATCCACCACCCATCCAGTCATACTTCTACCCATCCACCACCCATCCAGTCATACTTCTACCCATCCACCACCCATCCAGTCATACTTCTACCCATCCACCACCCATCCAGTCATACTTCTACCCATCCACCACCCATCCAGTCATACTTCTACCCATCCACCACCCATCCAGTCATACTTCTACCCATCCACCACCCATCCAGTCATACTTCTACCCATCCACCACCCATCCAGTCATACTTCTACCCGTCCACAACGGGTTTTACACATTGAAATGACAGGTGCATGGGTCTCTGTATAAAGCTATGTGATGCAACTCACCTTTGGTTTAAGAACTAACTCTCCGATGACAGTGAACATCCGGGCAAACCCCAGTGGTGTGCACACTGGAAGACAGAGGGCAGCACATGTACACTCGTTGGAGTCAAAATGTTTGGTTTTAACCGCCTTAAAAAGATTCTTAAACATATTCAAATTACTTCGGCCACTAACACATCTCTTCAATGAATGCCATCATGGCTGCCCGGAAAGTTTCAGCCTTATTGTAATTATAGCTTGAACTCTTGGTCACAAAGACTATTTATTCACAGCCAGCCATTCATTTAAACAACTGAGTAACCCAAGTGGTCAAGCTTAAAAATGGTGGCAAATGAAAACAAACCCATGGATTGTTTCACTAAGATAAAGAGTTCTTAATGAAAATTTATCCTTTAACACATTATTTTGCTAAATTAAATGATTATCTCTCAAAACGCAAATATCCAATGCCGCATTACCGGGGACACTATTTACATGACACACCAGTGACAATGTCCCGCTGGTATGTCCATGGTGTTGACAGTTTCCAGGTATTCAAGATCACTGTTAAGAATCAAAATTTATTTTAAAGTATAAAATCATGTTTGAGAGTTCTTAACAACGTTAGGGAAACAATCCTCTGGATTAGTAGAAATAGACTCCCAACGACATGTTTACCATTTCCAGTAACTGTGACCGTACAGAGATTTGAACATGACTATTCACTTTTCTAACAAGCAAATATTATAAAGTTCTTAATTTGCTTTCAATATTCCATAAAAAAATTATATTACTCATCTTACGTATTTACTGAAAATGTCTCACTACTTTGATTTATCTATCACAGGATATTCACAATACATTACCACAAAGTTTATAGAGGTACTTTGTAGCTGAGGTAGTTACTTACGAAGTAACATGATGGCCCCGAGAAGTGACACGCGAGAGTACAGATAGGGCAAGTAGAAGTTCCACACATCTGAAAGACAACACACTGACATGAACACAAGGAACACACTGAACACATTGACATGAACACACTGCAATTTCTTGCACAAACATAGTCCAGATTTTAGTCACACACATACTGCTGGCTAGATGTTTTTTTTAAACCACCATACCTAATAATGCTCTCATCAAAGATACTGTATTTCAAACACGCGTGTTACTGTTTGAAGTACATATTATATTTATTTTTCAAGGATGTTAATTTGGACAATATCCAAGGCTTTAACAAAATGCACATTTCTGTTCTATGACTTAAAATAAACTACAAACACACGCGTGACACCCATTTCAATGCATAATTGACAATATCTATGCATTTTTAAGTGCTTTTTGCTCCTTCAATATTTCATGCGTCCACCACCTGTCCAGTGAAATCTCTACCCATCTGGGTGAATGGGTCTCTGCACAAAGCTATGCAGTGAGTCAGCAACACTCCTGGATTCATAGAAATGGACTTCCACCGACACGTTTAGCATTTCCAGTAACGGTGATTGTAGATATATGTAAACATGGTGGCCTGTGACGTACCAAAGAGCGTGTCGCGACTGAACTGGTCGCCGTCCAGCAGGGCAGATGCGACCCATGCGAGACCACACACAAGGATGGCCAATAGGAAGAGGACGACCGCGGTCTCGTAGACACGGGACATGATACCCTAAACGCACACAAGAATGTTCTCTGATAAAATCGCTAGTTTAAAGTAATTATTTATTACCTTTTAATGACACTGTAAGTTTTCAGTAATTACATTTAAATTGTTGTTACTGATGCAGATGATAGACTACTACTAAAACATTACTCAGGTAGATAAAAAGTCAACAACTGTACTCGAAGTAAACAGAACACACCTTTACTTAAGATATATATTATAAAGTTGGTGACAAAAAGGACATTCATGCAAACACCTGGTGGTCATGGAGGTTTGAAGCAAAGCCGGCTATTGGAAGATACACAACTGTGACAATTACTTCAAAGAACTACGTTACTTGTTGCCATGCTAACCAGTTTCAGTGCTAAACCTACCGTGTAGATGGGGGTCAGTTATTACCTTTTTTGAACCTGCGAATCCCTCGGACTCTGTGAACAAGTAGGCGAATGGCATCAAGACAAACAGACAGAGGTTGGACGCTAGCGAGATCTGGATCCATAATCCTGCAGCAACAAAACAGATCACATGACAAGTCACATGACATGCAGTCCAATCATAATTGATCTCAATACCAGTGTAACATACAACAGATTTAAATCAGAATAACGTTATGTAGGGTGATGCAGCTATGACATGCTGTGAAAAGAGGTGATAGTTGTGATGTAGAGTGAAGAGGTGACAGTTATGATGTAGAGTGAAACGAGGTGACAGTTATGGTGTGGAGTGAAAAGAGGTGACAGTTATGATGTAGAGTGAAACGAGGTGACAGTTATGGTGTGGAGTGAAAAGAGGTGACAGTTATTATGTGGAGTGAAAAGAGGTGACAGTTATGATGTAGAGTGAAAAGAGGTGACAGTTATGACATGCTGTGAAAAGAGGTGACAGTTATGACATGCTGTGAAAAGAGGTGACAGTTATGATGTAGAGTGAAAAGAGGTGACAGTTATGATGTAGAATGAAAAGAGGTGACAGATATGATGTGGAGTGAAGAGGTGACAGTTATGATGTAGAATGAAAAGAGGTGATAGTCATGACATGGAGTGAAAAGAGGTGACAGCTATGATGTGGAATGAAAAGAGGTGATAGCTATGACAAGCAGTAAAAAGGTGACAGTTATGACATGCAGCGGGGTGACAGTCATGACATGCCACAGAGAGGTGACAGTTATGACATACAGTGAGGAGTGGTGACAGATGTGATGTATACTGAGGAGACTTTGACCAGGTGTCCTAGAATAGATGTGACAGTTCGTACCGTGAATGAGAGAGGAGTTGACCCACTTCAAGTAGTAGCTGTTGGGGAAACTGTGCAGGGCCTCGTTGGCCACAATGGACATGGGCAGCAGGAGCACCGCCCCACCCGACACAGCCAGGGTGAAGGTACACAGCCACAAACTGAAACAACATGGACAGAGACTGAAACAACACGGACAGAGACTGAAACACAACACGGACAGGGACTGAAACACAACACGGACATAGACTGAAACACAACACGGACAGAGACTGAAACAAAACACAGACAGAGACTGAAACACAACACAGACAGAGACTGAAACACAACATGGACAGAGACTGAAACAAAACACAGTCAGAGACTGAAACACAACACAGTCAGAGACTGAAACACAACACAAACAGAGATTGAAACACAATACAGTCAGAAACTGAAACACAACACGACCAGAGACTGAAACACAACACAAACAGAGATTGAAACACAACACGGCTACAGTAAAACACAACATGGACAGAGATTGAAACACAACATGACAGGACACTGAAACACAACATGACAGGAGACTGAAACAACATGACAGGAGACTGAAACACAACATGGCCAGAGATTGAAACACAGCATGGTCAGAACTGAAAAACAATGTGGCCAGAGACTCAAACACAACACAGCTACAGTAAAACACAACACGACCAGAGGCTGAAACACAATACATAGATAAACTTTACGATGTCAATTTATCAACCAATTCACAATAAAATGGTACTTACACAATTGACATGATAACATATTATTATAATAACCATATATCAAAGCTACATTAGCAAATATAATATAAGATGAATTACAATGTGTATATACTCACGATATCCTGTAGACTAGGGCATCTTCTTTGTCTGTCAGACAGAACGAGCACAAGCATTATATGACAGATCGAAGAATACGAGCCCAAATAACAATAATTTGAAATGAATAGTTAAAGAGCAACTGAGCAAAAGCAATTTTTATATTTTGAATGTTGAACATGTAAGTACTATGTAATAACATTATATGATACTTTTGAGGCATTCTGGTTAGAATCATTCTAGTTTTATGTATAATTTAAGAGCATTCTTAAAACAATGTCTAACAACTGCTGTACAATTCTTTGGCTTAACAGAAGATATCCTGACACAATTGCATCAGACAACAAGTGAAATGTGTATTAACGCAAACTGTGGGCAACTTATGAGATCTACCCCAGGTACGGGGCTGGCATGTGGTGTAGATAAGTATATAGATGTACCTGAGTAACAGTCCTCCTTGTCTGTACGGCGCCGGTAGGCACACAGAATGACGTACGAACTGACGTACAACAAGACAAACAGCAGCAGCCAGATCTGACAAGTAAGACAGATTAAGACACAATTATCATACCATGTCACACCTGACAGGCACATCAGGTCAGACACAGTTATCTTATCAGCACTCGTCCATTAAAGGGAAGCTGAAACGCTTTAAATAACAATCATTTCCCAAACATAACCATTTAACGGTTTAACCACTGGGTGCTGCCACATTACACCCAATCTGCATTTGGTTCGACTTCATCAATAGAGATTTCTGCGCGAAAACAAGAATATGGTGCCATATTAATAATACGCAATATTTATGGAATGGAGAATTCCCCTGAGTTTGGGAGTTTCCTATTCGATTACTTGGTGGCAATTTGACAAGTCATTCAAAGTGCCTGTATGTACACGTATCTTTGATTACTTAGGTTTTCATAGGAAACAAAGTCCATTTTGCTGACGAAGGATGTACTAATTTGCTTGTCATTAATTCAGAAATATTAATGAGGACCTACTACTGTGTTATTTGAAATCATTTCATTGGTTGTAAATCGTAAATTTATGAAATCTGAAAACAAATGTACATAGAGAATATAGGGTAGTCAAACCAAATGCAGCTTGAGCATAATATGGTGGCACCCAGTGGTCAAGGATGTCCAAGTCGGAGAAAAAAAAATTTGGCTCCGTGCTCATGAAATCATGGTCACATATTATCTAAATGGTGTATTCTTAAGATAACATTTATTTTTCTATAGGCTAAATACATTTAAAGGTTTAATATAATATGATGTACTTTTAGTTTTAACTAGTAGCTTATCTTATGCCAGTTGAAAAGTATTGCCTACAAGTTATGAAGGGCATGGCATTTGTGAAAGAACAGTTTGATAATATATGAAAAGATAATGTTTTTCCATTATTAATTTGTCAACTACTAATTTAATGTGAAAATATTAACACTTTTAAAGTTAAACTTCAAAAATATTTTAATGCGAGGTCAATATAATAATGACACCATTCCTGGACAGTTTACATGTACGATGAGTAGTCCGTACTTAGTGTTTGAGTAAATATCCGGTATATTCATGCCTATAAATCACACTCACAGCCTACAGCTACATATCTGATGTTTACTTCCCCTTTATTGGAGTTACATTAGCAAAGAAGCAGTGTAGACTAGATATTAGAAAATTTTCATTTTCACAAAGAACAGTAAACGAATGGAACAGATTATCAGCTGATTGTGTAGGTGCTAGTAGTGTTAATATATTTAAAAATAAAATCGACATATACCTAAGACGGGCGGGGTATACTTAGATAGATAGGTTGGACTCTCGATAAGCCAAATGGCTTCCTAGTCCACCTGCCATCTAGAGTTGAATCTCTAGGTGAAGCAATCTTGTTAAATCTTTACGATACCACTTGGAGTAAGCACAAATAAACGAAATTCTCAACAGCCCGTGACGATGACCGAGTCGAAGTGGGCGTGTACCGTAAACTCAGACGTAGTTAGCAATGCCACTGAACTTGGTGAACCTGATTCCAACCTAATTACCTGTCCTACGCCTACGGCTACGCTACAGCTGAAGATCATGATGTGACAAGGAAATGTAATATTTTTCTTACTGGAATCCGATTTATTGCCAGGTTAACAAATATCGTGAACTGAAGCTTTGGGTGCGATTGTGTGAAGTGTACCCATAGACATATACTAGTATAAGAGATACAACCACACAACAAGTTACAAGGCAAATTAACAACGAAGTCGAAAACTGCTATTTGCTTCCCGATCGAAGAACAATGTTTTGCGACTACTTACAATATATTCCCGTACTGCATTGTGAAATACACGCTCTCTGATTTCGACGTCATCATCCATGGTCATTTGGTGCTATTAAAACTTTCTGGTGCTCAGTCATCGTGCGAACGTAATATATAAGATATAACGACACCAAAAATACCCCGTTTGGGCGCCATTATTGAATTGTAATCTAGTTATTTTGTTGATCAACAGGAGGCGCTAAATGGAATGTTTTGATTATTGTCCGCCAGATGTCCGCTCATTTGCAGAACATTCTGGCCTGCGGATACGGCTGAAGACGACGATAAATATTTTTTTGGTATTATTGTAACGCTGAACAGCCGCTGGGAGAAGTCTCATCAATTTCCATAGTTAGAATAGGTTGGAGCAGTGATTCTTTTTAAATTATTCATTTATTTATTGGATGTCTTAAATTTTGTTTATTAATATTTATTTATTTGAATATATTTGGGATTGTTCCGCACGATTTGGTTTTATATTAATATTATATACTTGTGGTCGCCAAATGAGTGATGGTGATGGTGATGACGACGACGATGATGTTAATGATTAAATTAAACAGCATTTGCCACTTCTCAGACCATTCTATCAACTTAATAAGTTGATAGAATGGTCTGAGAAGTGGCAAATGCTGTTTAAGTTTGGAAAGTGTAAGTGCCTCCACACAGGACATGGGAATGAAGATGCACAATATACAATGGGTGGTACTGTACTAAATACTACCCTAAAGGAAAAGGACTTAGGGTTAACTATTAGTGCTGACATGAAGGTATCAGAGCAGTGTGGAATTGCAGCAGCGAAGGGAAACCAAATTCTTGGATTAATTAGGCGAAATATAGTGTACAAAGAAAAAGAACTAATAATACCGCTGTATGAAACAATAGTTAGGCCTCACTTAGAATATTGTATACCAGCATGGAGGCCATATCGCAAGAAGGATATTGATATGCTAGAAAGAGTACAAAGGAGAGCAACCAAAATGATACAAAAACTCAGGAATATTAGTTATGAAATGCGTCTATGAGAATGTGGTTTAACAACACTAGAAACCAGAAGATTGAGAGGAGATCAGATTGAGGTGTTTAAAATTTTGAATGGGTATGAAAATATTGACAGAAATATTTTTTTCACAGTCAAGGAAGAGAGAAGGACTAGAGGACATGGAGTTACATTAGCAAAGAAGCAGTGTAGGCTAGATATTAGAAAATTTTCATTTTCACAAAGAACAGTAAACGAATGGAACAGATTATCAGGTGATTGTGTTGGTGCTAGTAGTGTTAATATATTTAAAAATAAAATCGACATATACCTAAGACGGGCGGGGTATACTTAGATAGATAGGTTGGACTCTCGATAAGCCAAATGGCTTCCTAGTCCACCTGCCATCTAGAGTTGAATCTCTAAGTGGCAATCTTGTTAAATCTTGTTAAATCATGATGACAAAGATCCTCCACTGTTACGGGGGTTGATTTGACGACGGAGAGGAGGGTGTGTTTTGTTACCACACCTCCATTTTACGAGAGAAGAGTGGGACTGGGACTGGGACTGGGACTGGGACTGGGAGTGGGAGTGGGAGTGGGAGTGGGAGTGGGAGTGGGAGTGGGAGTGGGAGTGGGAGTGGGAGTGGGAGTGGGAGTGGGAGTGGGAGTGGGAGTGGGAGTGGGAGTGAGGAGTGGGAGTGGGGGTGGGGGGGGGGGGGGGGGGGGGCGGGGGAGAGGGAGAGGGAGAGGGAGAGGGAGAGGGAGAGGGAGAGGGAGAGGAGAGGGAGGGAGAGGGAGAGGGAGAGGGAGAAGGAGAGGGAGAGGGAGAGGGGGAGGAGAAGGAGAAGGAGAAGGAGAAGGAGAAGGAGAAGGAGAAGGAGAAGGAGAAGGAGAGGGAGAGAGGGAAGAGAGGGAAGGGAGAGGGAGAGGAGAGGAGAGGAGAGGAGAAGGAGAGGGAGAGGAGAGCAGAGAGAGGAGAGGAGAGAGAGGGAGAACAGAAGAAAGGGGGGCAGACAGACAGACAGACAGACAGACAGATAGACAGACAGAAACAACAGACAGACAGACAGACAGACATACATACATACAGACAGACAGACAGACAGACAGACAGACAGACAGACAGACAGACAGACAGACAGAGAGAGAGAGGGGGGAGAGAAAGAGAGAGAGAGAGAAGGATGAAATGAATAATAATAACAACAACTCTAAGGGTAGGAGGACAACTCAAAAGAACTATATGTTACCCTATGAATATCTGCCTTTTCTGGAGTGTTCCAGAAACAGGAATCATCGATAATATGCGTATTAGATTATGTGCATTTTACACTCAGTATTATAAATTGTAGGAATCTGATAAGTGATAACAAAAAGCGACACAACGACCCGTGCTTCCTAGGAAAACGACATTGTAAATTAAGACGTCACAAAGGATAAGTTGTATCCGACAGGGTTAACTGGCGCCGGTCGTTTTGCTATGCAAGTTTTGATTTATTTTTTCATTCGATAAAATCATTGGTCCGTTTACTAAAATGCCAATCAGTCTAGACATCTCGCAACGAACAGTATTTGTGTCTGTATGCGTACCACTGTACAACCATTCCAGTTGATACCCCGAACCCCAAACTCTAAAGAAGAGAATAAGGTCCAACTCCATGGTGTGTGATCCCGGCAACAACCAAATGCTTACGTACGTCATATCCTTGTTTGCAAGTGGCGTTGCTCAGTTTGTTATGTTTTCTTCTAAGTTACTAGTATTATTCGTAGTATATTGCAATTTCATCGACGGTGTAGTAGTTTTGTTGACATATTATACATTGCATCCGTGATTTAGGATTCACTACCTAAAGTACTGACTGTTAGTTAAGTGTGGTGTAATATATATATATATATATATATATATATATATATATATATATATATATATATATATATATATGAACATATGTAATTATTGTCACTTCTATCTTCTTGTGGTCTAGTTCCCAAATTTTTTAATCACCCGCCTTTACTTCATTTTCAGCGATGTCTATATATACTGGTCTTTCTACGTCATTTCCTAATAATCATGGTGTAACTTGTCTTTGCCCTTATAGGAGGTATTACGCACCTCGTGTCAATATAGCGGTCTAAGAACACATACTTGACATTAATAGGGACGTGTATACAGAGTTGCCATTAACAACTACTTTCTCTTTACTGTCAGTGAAGAAGTAACTACATTTATGTTGGTAATATGTAAAATTATAACACAGTATTTACTAGCGCTGGAATCCTTCAGCACATATTAACCGCAGCATGGTAGAACATGAAGCAGCATTTATTTGTTGATTGATTGATTGGTTGATTGATTGATTGATTGAGTGAGTGACAGAATGGTTTGTCGACATAATTAATTAATTAATTAATTAATGGATTGATAGATGTATGGATGAGTGGATGAGTGGATGCATGAATGGTTGAGTGGATAAATTGATGACTGGATGACTGGATGAATTGATGGATGGATGGATGAGTGGATGGATGGATGGATGGATGGATGGATGGATGAATGAATGAATAAAAGAATGACCGAGGAAGGAAGGAAGAAAGGAAGAAAGGAATGACTCTGTATGCTTTTGTATTCGTGTCGTTGATAGCCGATTTTTCCGACTTGTTTTCAATGTTTTCCATTTCCGTTCTTCTTTCTTGCTCTTCATAAAATACTTCAAGACTACACAGAATCGAGACACGTTAATGTTGAATAATTATAAGCCCCGATCAATACACACACACACACACACACACACACACACACACACACACACACACACACACACACACACACACACACACACACACACACACACACACACACACACACACACACACACAGACGACGCACGCACACACGCACACACACACACACTCACACACATACCCACCCCCACCACACACACACACACACACACGCACACGCACACGCACACGACACACACGCACACACACACCACACGCACACGCACACCACACGCACACCACACGCACACGCACACGCACACGCACACGCACACGCACACGCACACGCACACGCACACGCACACGCACACGCACACGCACACGCACACGCACACGCACACGCACACGCACACGCACACGCACACGCACACGCACACGCACACGCACACGCACACGCACACGCACACGCACACGCACACGCACACGCACACGCACACGCACACGCACACGCACACGCACACGCACACGCACACGCACACGCACACGCACACGCACACGCACACGCACACGCACACGCACACGCACACGCACACGCACACGCACACGCACACGCACACGCACACGCACACGCACACGCACACGCACACGCACACGCACACGCACACGCACACGCACACGCACACACACACACACACACAACGTAAACATCCCACACACACGCATGCACACATGCGTGCGTGCATCCCAACGTATGGCTACCATCGTTTGGTGGGTAGTAACACTAGCTACCAGTGAGGACAATCGCCCCCTTGCCTCCGTAAATACTCCAATGCAAAATATTATTGGCCTTTGAAAGTTTTAAAGCGGAACTGAAACGCGACTGGAATATGTTATACATTGCAATGTGTACTATCTAGGTTTATATTAATGATGACAGAAACCTTTTCATTGATAAGACCAACTGAACATATTTTGTTCGGTGCCTAAATTGGCATGACAGCACTGCGTATCGCTATGGTTGTTCAACGCAAATTCCTAAGCTTACAATGGATCCTATATATTCCATTCAAAATTTCGATTTTGTTTCCGATTTACTTCATTAATATAACTTTCTACTCAAAACAAAAAATAGATTGCCCTAATATACATGGTAGGCATTGTTTGGGTCAAGAAATAATAGAAAAGTTATTAAAAATATATCGTCACCAAGTCAAGATTACATGAACTATAAATAGTATGTTTTATGCTTGGGAAGTGTTTTATCAAGCGTTTCAGCTCCCGTTTACGCATGGCTTCAATAATAATAATAATAATACAATAATAATAAAATACAATATTTATATAGCGCCATAATCATACGATGCTCTGTGGCGCTTTACAGTACAATAATAATAATAATAATAATAATAATAATAATAATAATAATAATAATAATAATAATAATAATAATAATAATAAATATATCATATCAATCAAATATATCATATATATAAATATATATATATATCATATAATATATATATCAATATATATATATATAATCTAATAATAATAATAATAATAAATAATAATAATAATCATATAATATAATAATAAAATATCATAATAATAATAATAATAATATAATAATATAATAATAATAATATAATAATATAATAATATAATAATATAATAATATAATAATATAATAATAATAATAATATAATAATAATCATAATAATAATCAATAATAATTAATAATACATAATAATACATAATAATAATCAATAATAATATAATAATAATATAATAATAATAATAATAATAATAATTAATAATAATAAATAATAATAATAATAATAATAATAATAATAATAATAATAAAATAATAATAATAAATCACAGAGAATTAAAACATTACAATATTAGTTAAATAATTTAAAAGCTAAACAACAAATAGTCGTAAATTGAATTAAACAGTAAAATACAATTAATATAAGGATAATAAACCTATAGTGCAATAAATAATTAAGTAATATATTACATAAAAACTATCAAATAATAATAATAAACAAATATATATATAATATATATATATATAATTAGGTGGGATTAAAAATAGTAAGATTGCGGATAAAATGTACATTCATGGCATTAAAATGAATGAACTAGTAGGAATATATATCGAGTGCTATTAAAACGGTTGATATGTCGATTTGGTGTCTATTTAATGCTACTGGAACAGAAATGTCTTTAGTTGACTTTGAAATTTGATGCAGCTATCACTATTTCTGATGTTAACAGGCAAACTGTTCCATAGAGTCGCCGCTGCTTCCGTAAAAGTTCTGTCACCTTACATTACAGTTCGCGTTCGTGGCACGGATGCATGTAGGTAACGTGTGCCAGTGATCTGCTGCTAAATGTTATCCTTTTCTCTAGGGGGGCTGTATAAATGTGAGGTCCGCCCTTGCGAACATTTTACCCTGTGTTACCGGAAACGGTGAAACTATTATGTACTCATCTAGTCACCAGTAACTATGCGCGTTCGCAGATGTTTACCAAGTTGTCGTTCAAGACGGGAAGCATTGACTTCAACATACACCGCACGGCAACGTTTATTACGTCATTCGAGAGGTACGTCATTCACGTAGTCGTTCACGCACGAGAACGTGAATCCGCTTGGTGGAGCTGCTAGATTGTCGCGGGTTCTAAAGACTCAGGCCGTTTTACTCTGGGGTAAGTCCTCTTCACACGGAATATTAATCACTCATTGGGAGAAATGGCGCATGTCGGTCATGCAATAAACAATTGACCAATTGTAGGCTGATAATAAGAATAATAAAATATCCTTCGGTGAACAAGCACTGGGAACAATAATGCATTTATGTGAGACCTACGAGGAAGTTGTTTGCCGTAAACCAATCTATAGTATCGTCGATTAATTTTGTATTAATTCAAGATTATTTGCAAGTGGAGAGCAACCAGGGGACCATTTCACGAACGTAGTAAAGCATTCTTAAATCCGATGTTGCACTTTAAAAAATAAATTTTGATCTTGAACAGTGGTCTAGAATACACGAAAACTGTCAACACCCTGACGTGCCAGCGGGACATTGTCGCCGTGTGTTATTGAAATAATGTAACACGGCAATCAATATTTGCTTTAAAAAATCATTAATTTAACACCATATTTTGTTTAAAGACGACATTTTCCTTACGAGCTCTTTGTCTTAGTGAGAGGTGATTGAAGTTTGCTCTTTTGTACGTTTACACAACACAGGGGTGTGGGTAGGGTGAATGCTACGTCGTGTGGAACGCGGTGGCACAGTGGATGAAGACTAGCCTTTTCAATGGAGAGAAGCCGAGGCCGGATCCTGCGCTGCTGTGTCGAACCTTGGGCAAGTCCCGACCACCCTGTAATGTTGCGGTAGTTGTAGATTGCTTTAGGGCACAGAGCACTGTTGATTTTCCCATTGGCGACCATGTTAACGTATTGATGTAAAGATTATAAGGAAACTGGACCTGATAATTTATTTAATTTTAACACAATCACTGCAGTCATGTCACTCATATTCTGATTAAATTTCGTTACAAAAACATATCTCAGGCTCTCTTAAAATGCATGCATGTGTACTGCCCCTCAATATTGACCAAACTGAGCATGCTTTTCTGCATTCGCAGGGTCATGTAAGAAAAAATGCCTAAAAATCACTACGCCAACTACACTCTGCCTAACATGCGTCATTGCACTGCAGATACATCATAGCACTGAACCTACTAGTATGCCTGTCCTATTGTACTCATTTCACATAAAAAGAATTTTTCAAAATCTCAAATGACACAATTATTAAGGTACCACATTCGTATGGGTTAGACCAGGAAGTCTAATTGTGCTCTGACCCCTTTAGGCTCCCTAGAGGGATCAGCAGGTTACCGGTCCTTGTTGTGTTGTCGATACAGTCACTTTTATACTTTGTTGAAATTGACCTCGATTCGTCTTATAAGTTCGGTAGGTCTACAGATAGACATAAAATATAGTCGAATCCGTTCATCAAGTTGTAGTTATTAAGTCTTGCTAACACGGCCTTCCAACGTAATAACAAGGTTATTTTCTTCTTTATCTAGGAACTGGCTTTCGATGTGTTTTGCTAAGATTTATCATAAATGATGCGTGCGCATTAGAAACACGACTTTTAATAGAAAGTGAAACAAACTTCTTTACAACATAAAATAACACAAAACATAAAATAACACACAACAAAATATTCAGCTATTTAATTTTCCACATGGATAAAATGAAAATATCGTCAAATATAACAGTCGCGCTCGAATATTAAGCATATTTACTCATTAGTACTGGTAGTGTGACATCGTGTCGTCCTCTGATTCTTGTGAGCCTCCTCGCAACAACGTTATGTTTACTGGTACATTAACCTTACTTGTCGACATATAATATTCGTTTGTTCTACTGACCAATGTGAAGTACCAGATATTCATTCAGCCGGCCTGTGTTTATGTCCAGCCTACTGTTTGACGAGTAAGTTCTGCCTACTGATAGTGGAGTAAGTTGAATGCACGGTGAAGTCTAGCCTACAGGTCGACGAATAAAGCCAAATAGGTCCAGCCTACCGATCGACGAGTAAGTCCACTGCTGGTCAACGAATAAATACAGCCTACTGGTCGACGAGTAAGTACAACCTACTGATCGACGAAACAATCCAGCTTACTGATAGACAAGCAAGCTCGGCATATTGATTAAATAATAAATTTCGCCTACTGGTCAACGAATATGTTAGATATACTGGTCAACGAGAAAGTTCAATCTACTTGTCGAATATTAAATTCAGCTTACTAGCCGACAAAGAATCCCAATATACTAATCGACGAGGAAGTCTTCTATCCTATTGGTCGACGAGTAAGTCGAGCCTAGTTGACGAATAGGTTCACCATTGGTCGACGAGTAAGTTGACTACTGTTCAACGAGTAAGTCCACCATTGGTCGACAAGTAAGTCGAGCCTAGTTGACCAATAAGTCGACTATTGGTCGGTGAGTAAGTCTACTACTGGTTGACGTGTAATTTGACTACTGTCCAAAGAGTAAGACCACTATTGGTCGATGAGAAAGTCTATTACTGTTCAACGAGTAAGCCCACTATTGGTCGACGAGTAAGTCCAGTACTGGTCGACGAGTAAGTCCACTACTGGTCGACGTAGAGCACCTGTGTGGCGGTCACGGCGCCACACAGACTGAGGACGGAGGCGACAGCCATGATGGCGGCTGGTGTGCCCGAGGCGTGGACGATGCTGCCCATGCCGGCGGACAGCAGGAACTGGGCAATGAAGACCATGCTGCTGACCACGGCGATGTCTGTGCCAAGACCGCGCACCTGCCGCGAGCCCCGACTATCTGTCAACTCGTCGAACTGAAACGACAACGTCAGCCAATGTACTAGTAATAATTGTTATTTGTGTACTTTATGACACAACATGACACGGAGGGGGAGGGGATGTTATTAAAACAATTCTCTGCCAAACCGCATTTCTCCCACTTACGGAAACAGGGATCCTTTCTATTGGCGTAGGAGGCACGTTCAACAAGTGTTGGGACACGGCAAATTACATACGCTCCTCCCTATGGATGAGCAGATATAGGTTAAAAACGTTAACAATAATGTAAACGTGTAGTAAAACATTTATAGAAAACAACAATTACACTATGTGCCCTTTCCCCGCATTATGTTTACGTGAAACTCTGCAGGCAGTAGTTTTATGTTCAAGAACATATTCACAATGTAAATTTATTTCTGTCGAATAAAGACATACTAGTTACAAACCAAGACTACGTAAATGGATACTGGGCTTACGCGCGCAAGTATCATGAATAATGTGACATGTCAAATGCACTGGTTATTTTATCACGTCTGTTTAATTTACTGTAACAACGGAACTGTTAAATGGACATGTTATTAGCGCAAACTACTTTATGTAACAACCACTGAGCTCTAGGTTGCTCTGGGTACATTTGGGGAAGAGCAGAGCGGATATAGAAGGTTTACTGCACATTCGACCATGGTAGTGGCACTGACCGTGTCCGTGGAGTGGTAGCTGGCGATGAGAAGGTATGGCATGGTGAAGAGGGTAGCATACATCACCCCCGCACACGGCGACAGCAGCACCACCGTAATCCTGCGGGCGAAAACATAAACCAAAGATAAACTCAGAGAGTAATGTATACTTCGCTCTCTCTTTCTCTCTCTCTCCCCCCTCTCTCTCTGTCTGTCTGTCTGTCTGTCTGTCTGTCTGTCTGTCTGTCTGTCTCTCCTCTCTCTCTCTCTCTCTCTCTCTCTCTCTCTCTCTCTCTCTCTCTCTCTCTCTCTCTCTCTCTCTCTCTCTCTCTCTCTCTCTCTCTCTCTATCTATCTATCTATCTATCTCCTCTCTCTCTCTCTCTCTCTCTCTCTCTCTCTCTCTCTCTCTCTCTCTCTCTCTCTCTCTGTGTCTACTCTTTCTCTGTCTCTCTGTCTCTCTGTCTCTCTGTCTCTCTGTCTCTCTGTCTCTCTGTCTCCTGTCTCCCTGTCTCCCTGTCTCCCTGTCTCCCTGTCTCCCTGTCTCCCTGTCTCCCTGTCTCCCTGTCTCCCTGTCTCCCTGTCTCCCTGTCTCCCTGTCTCCCTGTCTCCCTGTCTGTGTCTGTGTCTGTGTCTGTGTATGTGTCTGTGTCTGTGTCTGTGTCTGTGTCTGTGTCTGTGTCTGTGTCTGTGTCTGTGTCTGTGTCTGTGTCTGTGTCTGTGTCTGTGTCTGTGTCTGTGTATGTGTATGTCTGTCTGTCTGTCTGTCTGTCTGTCTGTCTGTCTGTCTGTCTGTCTGTCTGTCTGTCTGTCTGTCTGTCTGTCTGTCTGTCTGTCTGTCTGTCTGTCTGTCTGTCTGTCTGTTTTATGTCTGTTGTCTGTATGTCTGTATGTCTGTATGTCTGTATGTCTGTGTCTGTCTGTCTGTCTGTCTGTCTGTCTGTCTGTCTGTCTGTCTGTCTGTCTCTCTGTCTGTCTGTCTGTCTGTATTCTCTCTCTCTCTCTCTATGTCTCTCTCTATATATATATTTCTCTCTCTCTCATTCTCTCTCTCTCTCTCTCTCTCTCTCTCTCTCTCTCTCTCTCTCAATTTACCAAACACCTATTGTGTTTTTGTGTGTGAAACGTTAACATCAACGGAAATTAGTGATACAATTAAAGTGGTGTTTGGCTATTGCAGGTTACTATCTACCATGTCAGGCATCGATTGTAAATATTTTTGCAAGACGTCGTTACAAGTAACAACAATAATGTTTATTTTGTATAGCGCCATATCCAATACAATTTTAACCAATCAGCGAGTCGACCGAAGCCAACATGTCGAACGCTAGCACAATTCTACAATGCAAGCCGATTCTCAAAACCATACTGACATTACTTGAACTGCTATAAGATTTTATATTCATACGATACAGCAACACACCATTCAGATATCACTCCAAATAAATGGCTTGATTAGACATTTGATTTTTTTCTTCTAAACGATCCATTGAATTTTTACTATTCCTATCTTATGTCAAATGAGAACACGTGTGACATACTTGTTGTGCCACATCGACATAGTGGCGGCCCCTACTGTGTAGACGAGCTGACTGAGCACGTAGACCCGCTTGGCGCCTGGAACACAAAGGCTGGGAGTGGTGTGTGGTGTGAGGTGTGAGGTGTGAGGTGTGAGGTGTGAGGTGTGAGGTGTGAGGTGTGAGGTGTGAGGTGTGAGGTATGTGGTGTGTGGAGTGTGGTATGAGGTGTATGGTGTGTGTGTGGTGTGACATGTGTTTGTCTGTGGTGTGTGGTGTTACGTGTGTGGTGAGAGGTGTGTAGTGTGATGTGTATGGTATGTGGTGTGTGGTGTGAGGTGTGAGGTATGTGGTGTGTAGTGTTTGGTGTGTGGTGTGTGGCGTGAGGTGTGAGATGTGTGGAATGTGGTGTGTGAGGTGTGGTGTGTGTGTGGTGTGTGATGTATGATGTGTCGTGTGTGGTGTGTGTGGTTTGAGGTGTGGTGTGTGTGGTGTAGTGTGTGTATTGTGTGGTGTGTGGTTTATGGTGTGTGAGTTATGGTGTGTGGTGAGTGGTGTGTGTGGTGTATGGTGTGTGGTGTGTGGTGTGTGGTGTGTGGTGTGTGAGGTATGGTGTGTGGTGCAGAATCACATGAACCTTCAATATTTAACCATCGTGGAAACACAAGTAATAATAATAATAGCAACGTTATATATTACTCATATTACTATACTATTACTATTACTATTACTATTACTATTACTATTACTATTACTATTACTATTACTATTACTATTACTATTACTATTACTATTACTATTACTATTACTATTACTAAACAACAACAACTACTACTGTTACTACTACTACTACTACTACTACTACTACTACTACTACTACTACTACTACTACTACTACTACTACTACTACTACTACTACTACTACTAATAATAATAATAATAATAAATATAGCATAGCAATTCTAAATATAATGCTATGTGGTATTAATATATATATACATATAATATTATATATATATGTGTGTGTGTGTGTGTGTGTGTGTGTGTGTGTGTGTGTGTGTGTGTGTGTGTTTGTGTGTGTGTGTGTGTGTGTGTGTGTGTGTGTGTGTGTGTGTGTGTGTGTGTGTGTGTGTGTGTGTGTGTGTGTGTGTGTGTGTGTGTGTGTGTGTGTGTGTGTGTGTGTGTGGGCTTGCTTGTATGTGTGCGTTTGCGTGTGCGTGTGCGTGTATTTAAATAACCATGAAGAATATAATAATGGTAATAATGATACGCCATAATAATATAATAATAATTTCGGATAGGGTATATTGATCGAAGTTTTGTTTTTAAACAATACTTGTGAATCACATGGAAATCAGCATGACATGAACTCATGAACTCAATACACAAATAATAAAAATAAACAAAATAAATGACAACCATGTATAACGTAAATGCTTGATGTTATATTCTATCAATTTCTGCAATTTTATCAAATAATGCATATGTGAGAAAATCACCAGTGTTGACCCTACAGATTAGGAGATTTTAGCAATGTTTGGATCGTTGACTCACTGCCTAGTAGAATGCACAACCCACTGACGCTGTTACGAAATAATGTAGTTGAACGACAGTGTTTATAGCGATTAACGATCATCGCCAGCATTTAAGTAATTTAGCAAACATGCGCAGCCGGTCTGTTGTGTTAATATGCGTCCCTAAATTAAGTTAGCATCAGAGGAAAAAAACGAAGAAGCTATACTGTCTACTATAAACGATACGTGCAATCTTAGATATAAAACACTTCAAGAAGCCTGCTGCGGGGTCTCACTGCTTCTAACGAAGCCATCGTCAGCTCGATCAATAAATCAAGTAAAAATAACAGATTTCTATTATGATTTCTTATGGCAACAAGGGCAGACCACACAATGGGGTACCCTGGACGACAACTTTGTTAATACGGTTAAGTCGTCACGTCAAATATTGTTAAGTCATAGCTTGATTCAAAGAAGTGTGTCAGTGGGGACTGTTAAATTCAGCCGAATGACAGAAGTCAGAATGCTGAGTAAAACCTTTATACAAGAGCTATTCTTTGCATATTTATGTTTTTCTTCGATAATGAAATGAACTATCTCCAAATATACAACTGGGATTGTTCGCAACATCAACACTCAACAAGCCGCTTTGTTTTGGAGTATCTTATGTTCACAGCATGTAATATAGGTTTTTTTTAAATATAAAATAACGATTTATTTGTACAAGGACATTATTCCCATGTATGGAGAAGATAAATGCGTTTGAGTTAAGTCAAAAACGGTTCCTCTAGCGCTACAAACACGTTTCCTAACTTCCTTAGGGTCCCTAGGGGAGCAATGAGCCTCGAAGACATCTAATTGTTGTCTCTGCACCCTTGTTGTATTCCCTACAAAGCAGTCGTTTGCTTTCGACAAACCGCGAACCGGCTTGCTTTTAATCAATCGCTAACAACTATTTTCGCACCTAATCAACGGCATTTTTCCTCAGACGTCGCGCAGAATTCGGCACTGGCGCTGATCGATCGAAGTCCTCTTCTTCCGACTCATAAAGCCGAGCAAAAGAACGCAGCCCGCCATCCCTGATGCAGTTGTATCACCGGGGGCCAATTATTAGCCTCAGTTGTCACATCGCGTTGATCTAGTGACAAGCCGGGTCGCAATGCCGGACACAAGCCTCGTCACGAGAGACGACAAAGTCAGCGCAAGGCTGTCGACTGTGAGGCGACTAACAAGGCGCTGCGTGGAGACGGGGAGCAATTAGAAGACGATTTCTTCACGGCATCTACGTAGCGCTCGATAACTAACTCCAGCTTGGGTTATTTGAGCCGTGGTTGTGTTTAAAACAGGGACGTGCTTGGTGGTGTGAGGCTTGAGCCGGAACTATAGCAGGATTATTCAAAGCATCACAAACGTCTGTTTTTGAAATTATCTTATCTTTCTTATCTTCAGGTGCATATAATGTGGACGGAGCTGTTGGAGGGCTGTCGATTACACCTTTAGCATCGTCTTGTGTTAGCCCATGTTAGCAAAGATACATGACAGTCATAATAAAAAGGAAAGAAACATCGTACAACAACAATACTATCTACACAAGCTGATATGTGGATAAACAAACAACAAACAACAAACAACAAACAACAAACAACAAACAACAAACAACAAACAACAAACAACAAACAACAAACAACAAACAACAAACAACAAACAACAAACAACAAACAACAAACAACAAACAACAAACAACAAACAACAAACAACAAACAACAAACAACAAACAACAAACAACAAACAACCGGTAACATATTAATACATCTATAACATTATATTGTATTTACAACAACGACATTGAAGGTGAACATAAAACAAATCAGAAGTTAACACGTCACGATAACGGCACGGCTATGACAGTGCATGCTGGTAGGCGGGCATGCGGGCATGCGGGCATGCGGGCATGCGGGCATGTGGGCATGCAGGCCGGAGGACAGCAACGACCATGGCAAACCGTAGGAGATGCCTCACCGAATCTCTTGACGAGCTTCTCGATGTTGAGCGAGTAGATACTACAGGAGATGGAGTAGAAAGCCATGGCGAACGACCCCATTCGGACCCCTCGCTCGTAGCGGACGTGGCCCGGACTGCCGAGCGGGGAGAATGGGTCGCCCCCGTAGACAGTCTGCCCGACGAAGTCCGTGAAGTAGAGAGAGTAGGACACGAGAGACATCCACGAGAACAGGTTCGTCAGACACAGCACGACCATCGACCGTGGCATGCGCACGATCGATACGAGGTACGTCTTTAGGGCGACTTCCGCCGGAAGTGGATCGAGCACGATCGGTGGTTGGATGTTATCGTGCGGCGCAACTTCCGGCGCGCACGTGGCATTGCCGTTCTGACTCGGCCGCGTGTCCTGGTAGGAGGGCAGCGCCGTGTCCTGCGTGTCGCCGTCTGTCTTGCAGTCGGTGTCCGGCGGCACGATGACCAGCTCGATGTGCGGCTGTGCGTGCGTGCCGTAGTTCACCGGGCCGCCCTCGTCGTCGGAACTGTCCTCGTTCGTGAACTTCCGGTACTTGCGGCCGCCGCCCCGCCGCGGCTTCCGGCTCTTGCGCTGCACGGTCTCGGCGAGTGCGAGTTTGTCGAGCGGCACCTCACGCACGGAGCACAGCGTCAGCCCGGCACACACGACGTAGATGCCCCACACGAGGAGGAAGACGACGTTCGAGTGACTGCCGCCGACGGAGCCGGCGAGCGGCGTATTCTCCCAGTCGACGCCGCCCAGCACGTAGCCGAGCGAGCCGCCGAGGCCAGCCATCACCGTGAAGGTGCTCAGTCCGACGCCGTGGTCCTCGGGCACGCACACGTCGACGAGGTAGGCGCGACACGGCGACTGGCACGCGTCGCAGCTGAAGTCCAACATGACGACGCCGATGATCGTGAACAGGATGCCCCACCCGTGATTATTGCCCACCGTCGTCGCCGGATATGCTATCGTGACGTCGTCGACCGTCGCGTTTCCGCTAGGCGTCGCTGTCGTCGCGCCCCCTATCGGACTGTCCGTGGCGTCGGTGGCGCCGCCTAGCGACGGCGCAACATACACGCCGTAGACGTCACCGAGCATGACGCCGATCGTCTTGCCGTAGGGCACGGCGACTAGCCCGACTGCGATGCCGACGGAGAGCAGCAGAATGAACGGACGGCGGCGGCCGAGGCGGGACCGACACCGGTCGCTGAGCGAGCCCATCAGCGGGACGAGCAGGAAGCCGAGCATTGGACTGATGCACCACACGAGGCTCATGTAGATGACGTGCACGCCGATCTTGAGCAGCGTGGGGCTGACGAGCGCCGTCTCGGCCGCGTAGCAGAACTCGATGCCGCACACGGCGCAGCTGAGCATGACCAACTCGAGGCGCGTCTTCCGGCGACTCACCTGTAACAGACGTGTGTTGTATTACTGCGCTGACGTTGAATCGTTGTAAATGTGTCGCCTATGAAGTCCCGGGGTTCACTTGCCTCTTGTGTGTTTAGTATATTAATTTAATTATTTTGATCTACCGATTTGCGACGTCGCGTAGAAATCGCAACAGTAATTATTTAGAGAGATTTACTTTTTCAGAAGGAGAAAGCGAGTGAGTGTAATGTCTCTGTTTCTTCTGACAAAAGCGTTAATGTGCATGTTCAAAAGGCAATAGGCGTACTTTTTATTTTTTTAATGCGTATATCTTGAATTTTATAGTAATCAAACTTGGAATGCTGGCTATTTTAATAAAGTGTAACATCCTCTTTGGGAGTATTAAGGTGATTTGTTTTCCGAATAAGCTTTACTATTTGTTATTATTTAATGTCTTGCTTAAAGTGGGCGTATCCCCCGCCCCACCCAATTATGACTTAGAAATACTATTGTATAAGCTGTTACATCAACAGACTCTAACCTTCGATACGCGAGAAGTTTCCAGGGGTTCGCGAAGGGTTGGCTGAAAGTGAAGATTTCGACATCTTGTGTGTCCTACTTATGTTCGTGTTTTACACCAAATACGGAGATTTCACGTAAATGCCGTACGACAGTGACCTTTCGGGGCGTTGCTATAGCAATATGCACATGTTTGCATCACCACCAGCGACTGCCTGGAGTCTGATGGCGACCCAACAAGCTGATGCAACCCCACCTCTGTGAAACAGTGAAAGTGTGACCTTTACACAAAATCGCACTTCCGTCCGACACCCCTGAATCCGTGGCGGTCGATGGCTATCCGACACAGCTAGTAAACATCAGACATGCTGCAATTCGTACGGCGCTGCCAGATAATTCTTAATCAGAGCCTTAAGAGTTAGATAACCGAGTCAGCCTCGTGGTTATATTTTCTGAAGTAAAACATTGATGTACACTCAAGGGAAATAATGAAATATTCCCACCTGCGAATAGTCGACCGTTTCGCCATCTTGCGGCTTCACCAGCGACGACAACTGTTGGACGTATGGCGTGTCTTTGAGGTTCTTCAGAACTCGCAGGGATGACGTCAGAATCCCGAGGGACATGACGGCGACGGTCTCGCGAGATCAACGGATGGTCAGCTCACCAGATGTCGCTGCGACGAAGTGAGTGCAGCCAGATATCGCAGTGACAAAGGTAATCTCGCCGGAAGAGTTACAAAATGACTGTCGCCAGGTGTCGCTGTGATAATGGTAATATCGCCGTCTCGCTCGGTTTCTCTGGCCGATGACTGATTCCACTTCCGGTTTTGGTTGTCTCAATCGACGTTGGCACAGCTGCAATACATGCAATATTTAAACTATACGGTGTCATCTTTCCGGACTCACGAACCTAACCACACGTGATATCACAAATAAACTAAACGCTACAACATTAGGTAATACATTAGAATAGTTCTTAGTTGCAGTCGAAAAGAAACATTGGGTTCGACGGCCAGCGGCGACCATAGCTATATCCACTGTAGTGTATTCATCCGGACGGTGACCAGACAGAATCATTCACACACACAATTGCAATACATGACAACAAAATACGGTAATATTATTACATAATGTCAATCTAGTTTAGGTGCGATTTTCAGACGCAGTCGCAACGAACGTGGGCAGAAGATTCAGCGACGGCTCAGTTCGTTGTATCACCATCGACAAGGCACATTCACCGTCTATAGATAACGGACCGTATATTTTAACCAAATATTCTGGATCATCGCAGAAATTACTCATCGTAACAGTGTCAGTGACAACCTAACAATCAAGTATGGTGATGGACACTTTTATTTGAATTATTTGTTTAAAACTTAACGACATTTAAAAGATCCTTGGCCGGAATCATCCTGGACGGAATTGTCCTGAGACCGACGAGAAACGGGAACAACATTCCCTCCATTTGTTCATATTTGATATCCATTGGAAACCTCGCCTTGATTAATTCTATGGTCTCTGGGGAAAACAATGCATGCCAAGGTTTCCCTGCCCCGTCTGGCTGCTCATATGCAGTAGAACAGTTGCTAGAGAATCGGACTATCATTCGAGATAAGTCGTTTTCGAATATTGTTTTGTCGTTTCAAAATTTGAAGAAATTTGTGCACTCTGCTTGACCTGTTTGTAGACAGTGGCAGTTATTTATTTTTTAATACTTTTCGCGCAATAATTGCAGTGTGGTTGAATGCTTCCTAAGAAATTCGAGATGGTGTTCGAGTGAACAGTGATGTGTAAAGCTTATTGAGAAGTCCCAAGGACTGGATACAGTATTACATAGGAACGTAATTGTTTTCTTCACACGGCCCGTTTCCAAAATAGCGTACAGAAATACGTGTAGACCATTAGTATAATATCTTATTACTTATAAATTATGGTCGATTAACATGCACCCCACTGACCATTGACATATACACAATTATAATGCCTTCGCTGGTTTTATATCTGCCAACATAAAAAGAAAACATTTGGAATTGTGTCTAAAGGTCAGCTATAAATCCCGTCGCTATGTTCATGTAAATTCCCAATGTGATACACAATGATAGTAGAGAAACAAAAGGCAAATTTTCTGGTATATTTACATAAAAAGCTAGCAGTTTATTAGAATAGGAACAGTCACTGTGATAGAAATCTTGACGTCCCTACTCACTGGTCGCCAAATAAAAATATAAATCTAGTTCGTGTCGCCAACACTACTTTGACGCTGTAACAACTAAACAGTTTACGTCCGCATGTTACACGGTGTAGCGTTACAACAGTTGGATGAGGTGAATATTTTAATCGAAGGGAACACGATAAACGTGAGCTGACACATTCGTGTACCGGTTGAGGAAACAGGCAATCTAAGAAGGGAACATGTAATAAAACTAACAAACTAAACCTAAGAAAAATATATTTCCAATTCCAGTTACCGAACCAGGGAATTGTCTCCCTGATACACTGGTAACAGCTAAATCCCTAGAATCATTAAAAACACGACTAGACACATTATGGGATACCCAGGATAGTGTGTATGCCTTTGAAGCACCGTTAAGTATAACTAACGACAGAACCGGAACACGCGATCTTATATTAATAGATTATGAAAACGAAGAGCTGATCACTGAAGAACACAGGATCCTAAGATCAGAACCGTCCTAAGGTATCCTAAGGTAAGGTCATAATTTCACATTTAAAACAGATTATGAGAAAACCAAAAGCGTGATAGTGTTCATTGCTGTTGCAAATTGCTACATTGCATTAATTATTTTATGTTTATAGCAAAGGCGTTGTTCTTTGTTTCCCTTCAAACACATCACACATTGCCGCTACACCTATTTGTTGCGCATAATGTAATGTTAACAATATTCACTTAAGTTGTAAACCATGCACGGCCAGTTATCTGGAACAACATTCAGCATTTTATTGGAAAATTCATTTAGCTGAGTGTATTGTGGCGACAGTGTTGGCTGTCATTCGTCTTTCATGCACTATCTTAGGAGACAACGCAAAAGACGGGATTTCTTGATATATATGACGGCATTGGTGATATCACAACTTACATAATCATGCATCTACCTAAGCCCTACGGAACTGATTAAAATCTGTGACCCTGTGAATTATATATGTGCTAATTTCTTCCCGGGGAAATTAATTCTATTTTCGGATGGGTAGCCTTTCCCTCATTAAACACAACTGTAATTGGCTTCCCTTCGAATTGCCCAACTGCGAATAATTCAAATGCAAATGCCATATCTGAGAATATCTTACTTGCAAATGGTCTACCTGAGAATGACTTGTTTTGAGAATGGGTTACCTGCGAATGGTTTTGAAGCGAATAGCTTATCTGCGAAGGGCTTACTTGCAAATTACCTGCCTGCGAATGACTTAGAAGTGAATGATTTATCTACGTGTTAACCATAGCGTCTCCTCGTGAATGGCATACGTGCGTATGGCATATCTGCGGATAGATTACCAGCGAATGGTCTAACCGGCAATGATCTATCTACAAAGGACCTAAAGGCAAATTATCATACAGCGAATTTTCCAACCATTAGAACCGTTCAAAGTGCTTACAGTTTACTCACTCTTCAATCAAATGCCATCTCGACTTCTCTTGGAAGCATTCAGCCATGATGCAATTAATGCGCGAATATTGTTCGATTTTTCACGATATATATATATATATATATACTATATATATATATATATATATATATATATATATATATATATATATATATATATATATATAACCATGTATTTTTCGTACAGCTGAATGAACGAATTTAGGATTTAGGAAACAATCCTAAATGCTAATGGCCCACACACACGCGCCATACGCACACACGCACACACGCACACACGCACACACGCACACACGCACACACACACCACACACACACACACACACACACACACACACACACACACACACACACACACACACACACACACACACACACACACACACACACACACACACACACACACACACACACACACACACACACACACACAGACACACTAACCTCTTCGTCTCGCTACCGCTTCTACTCAACGGGAGGCTCAAAACCGCGGCATCTCAATCTTACATCAACGCTCATTTGCGCAGTCACATCCGTGGCCAACGAGGCGCGCTGGATTCCGGAAATTCGATTCGCATTTCCCTTTAATGGAATCTTCTGTTTGTAGAATTAATTTGTCGCATATTTGCCTCCAGTCGCATTCGGCGACACGTTCCCCGGCGATGGCGGCCGTCGATGGCTAGTCAACGAGAGCGCGGCAGATGTACGCCGCGTGTCAATGTCGTCGACGGTAATTGAAAGTTCCGTCGATGCAGTAATCAGATTTTCTATAAATTGGGCAAATTTCGCGAAGCAACACTGCGGTGCATTGTTTGTGCGCGACCTTCACATAGCGAAGTGAGACTTGGATACCAAACCGCCGAGTCTGGATGTGCTGGTGCGTCATAGACGCGACGGTATCCGTGGCAAGTAATTGCAATCAAAGTGCTGAGACAACAGAGCAATTAAGACGACATTCCTCTCGCTCGCGTTGTAGTGTGAGTGCATCAAAATAAATAACATGGCTAAAACAACAACAGCTGCTGTATGATATAGCAGCAGCAGCAGCAGCAACAGCAATAATAGCTAATCTAATTTAAATCTCAATTCAGTTTTATCATCATCGTTAACACGATAGTCCATGACTTCACTCCACTACCAGCTGCTGAATGCTGACTTAGCACAAAGTCATAACGTTAAATTTTTCACTGGTAACTCTGTCGTGGACGCGTACGTACGTGCGTACCTGATTGAGTGTGTATAATGTATGTATGTATGTACGTGCGTACCTGATTGAGTGTGTATAATGTATGTATGTATGTATGTATGTATGTATGTATGTATGTATGTATGTATGTATGTATGTATGTATGTATGTATGTATGTATGTATGTATGTATGTATGTGTGTGTATGTATGTATGTATGTATGTATGTATGTATGTATGTGCGCGTGTGTTTCGTGTATGTTGCGTGGGTTTATGTGTGATGTGTGTATGTGCGTGAGTGTTGCGTGCGTATTGCGTGCGTGTTGCGTGCATGTTGCGTATGTGTTGGGTGTGTGTTGGTCGTATGTGTATTGCGTGTGTTTTGCGTTTGTGTATATGTGCAAGCGGTGAGTTCGCTTATGTGTGTGCAAGGGTACTCATTTGGGCGTACGTGTATACGTGTGGTGAATGTATCATGCGCGTATGTGCATACGTGCGTGCATGTCTATGAACTTATTTTAACTTGTTCTGTGTATTCACCCACGGCGTATGCACCAATTTACTTTTTTGATAGTGACGCCCAGTCATGTTGAAACAGCTATTCTAATCTGACACCTGCCAGAAAATGTGATGAAAGTGTCGCAAATAAAGATGACACGGGTGACGGTTCAATGCGTCATAACTGTCCGCATGTCACTGCATTGAACAGGCTTCGTCTATAAATATGCGATTAGCACATTACCGCTGCATATATTGATTACACTCGCTGAAATGCGGAAGGAACACGTTATGTTCGACGCCGTTTCAATGTGTTTTCTCCAGAGTTTTGAATGGGACAGTTAAGCATCACACGATTAAAAAAAAACAGTGCCGTGTGAAAATAAAGAGATGGTCATGCATTCGCTTCAACTCGAGTATACTGGGACTGTGAATCGATGAGATACGTTTGTTGTCAATAACAATTTAATAAAACGATTACCAACAAACCAACTTATGCTTGAATTTAATAAAATGAGATATCCAGAAAAAAATTCGCACACATGTAATTACTCAATTAGTCTTTTTTTTAATCTAGGGATGCTGCGTAACTTGTAACAAATAGGCAGTTTGACCACAACTGCGAACACGTGTTTGCAAACTCACCTGGCACGAAAGAGTATCACCAACGTTAGTAGTCGGTAACAGTTCACACTATCTCAAATCACCGGTTCGATACAGCCCAAGTCTCTCTCGAAACTATCACCAGCTACAGGTGATGTATGATCAGTCTCAGAACCGACAATCGAGTGTCGCGCCTGGTCGTCTGCGCTCGCGCGGCCGATTGCCTGGCAACGCGCAAAAGTAGGCGTGGCCGGCACGCGCACAGCGAGTGCGCAAGATGGCGATTTGTGAATGCGCTAATGACGGGATTCGGTTGTGCCGTAAGGACGTAAATTGGACCCCGGATTAGCGTCGTTACGTGATTCATTGCAGACAGCCGTGTTAAGAGCTTCGAGCATTGTCAATGTTTGCATCGACGACGTGCGAAATTGCGGATAACATAGGTTCAATTTGAATGTTGTTATTTTTGTAATCTATTTATATCTTTGACACGTTTCGCCTGTGTCTGAATAATGGCCACAGTAGAAAGACGCCTTTGTACTTTCTTGTGCCATGCTGTTGTATGTAATGTACGACATATACCTACTTTATTTTATGTTGTTGTTGGTTACGTAGGTATAGGGCCTAAGATAGATTTGTTGTTGATGAATATACAAGGTGTCCAATACAAAAGCAAGCATTATATCTCATTCTTTGAGACACATATTCAATCATCTACAAAGTGAACGTCTCTGAAAAGTTTAAGCAACTATGCAATTACTACGCGCAGATTATCAATTAAAAAACTGGACTGAAAAAACTGCCTTTATTTCCTTGAGATTCCCAGTCCGATATGTTAACCACATTGCGCTACAATGTCCGACGAAACATATTGTTTTTTTAAATAAATAATTACACACTGGTTTTTCGTGAACCTTGAAGCTAACAAACAATCCTTTCAGTTTCCTGGCATCCGGTTTCTTTGATAATCATTCTTCTCCCATTAGCTTTATGTTTACAGCTGACCTTAGTCTACTTCTCACCAGTTTCATCTTAAAACGGTCTTTCACATGAACCTCCTCCGTCAGCTTCTTCTCTTGTTTATTATCTTCATTCTCACAATTCTGCAAGCAGCGTACATCATCAGATACCGCCGCCACGGCTGCTTTTAGAGCTCAACTGTAAAGTTTAAATACAAGCACAATCACTACGTGAAACTTTTAACTCAGTCTTACAAATGCAAACGTTAGTTTTTTTTTTAAATTGCTAAATGTCATGTTTATTCAGAGAAGACATATAATCAATAACAGGCTACAAATATTTTTTTATCTCAGCAAAATATGTTTCTACCCAACACCTTTGTGTACCGAGGGCATTGAATCGAGTGAAACTGCCCGCTGGACAGGCACATGTCGTAGGCGGTGTGAGGTAGCATTTGACCTCTTTAGTAACCGGACCTCAGCGTCAATATACTAAAATCATATATTGATCCCCTAAATTAATTGTACCAATACTTTAAGGAAACAATCTCCATGTTGTAAACCATGTAGCATGATGAAAAATGCACATTAATGATTACTGTCGTCTTCCTATTGTTATCTAGCAGAAGGGAGGAGGGTTTAATAAAACACTGTCATAATAAAATGACTTTCCTCTTGTGGACGTTTTAACACAAGAACACCTTAATAATTACTATTACTACTACTGCTACTGCTGCTGCTATTGCTGCTGCTGCTACAGAAAAATAGTAATACTATGACCGTAATGTTTATTATATATAATGTTATAAATCGAAGACAACGCCCTAGTAGAAACGAGTGTAATCACTGCGCATCGATGTAGGTAGGTGAAAGTTTTGGTCTTCAGTTTTCAGCGAATACCCCAAACAACTCTCCATCAAAGGCTAACGTAGAAGTTTTCCATTTGATTGCCTAATTATTTATATCCTAACAAGCAAGAAGATAGAAAAGTATACGTAATATTTTTATTCTCGAAGATAGACGATAGATTTATTTACAATATCTTATAACAACATAACAGCTTTATAAATTGAAACTATCGTTATGACGTCATAACCAATTGTTTGTGCGGCCCGATTCAACCAGTTGTGCTATACGTACAAGGTTGACGTGGGTGGGAGGTTTTAGCATCTACAAAGACTTCACCTCGAGCGTACAAAGGTGACATGGTGGATTATTCACGATCGTCTCGGATGTATCTGTATCTGTATCCGTATCCGTATCCGTATCCGTATCCGTATCCGTATCCGTATCCGTATCCGTATCCGTATCCGTATCCGTATCCGTATCCGTATCCGTATCTGTATATGTAACTGGCAAAATGTCCTAGGGACACATCATGCCAGTGCGCATGGTGGGTCGTCTGACTTAATTGTTAAAATGTTGGATTAAATTATTTTGAAACGAGTTTAGTGATTTACTTGAGACAGTGTTTGGGGGGGAGATAATTCCATTCTTTAATTGGTGTTGGGAAGAAGCTGTTTCCAAATATGTTTGCAGAGTATCTAATTTGCAAGAACTGACTGTCATGTTTACGTGAGGATCTAGTGTTGTGATGGATATAGTGATCTAGTGGGATATCTATAAGGTTATGTTCCATTTTGTATATTATGCTAAGTCTTTTAATTGTTCTTCTTGTTTGGAGGGTGTCCCACTGGAGGTCTTTAAGAAGTTGGGTTACTGTTCCTGGTTCTCTAGAATAGTTTTGTGTACAAAATCTGGCAGCTTGTCTTTGGATGCAAGGAAACGATACGTCAGATGTGTTTTACCAACGTGCAAGTACATATACATTATTCCTAATTTGGGAACATTATCACTAATAATTTAATGTCACATCTTTGGATCACTGTTATTCATTTTTGGTAGTCGTTGTTTAAAGGAAAGTATTCTTAGTTGTTCAGAGCATTTGGTCAATCACATCAATCAAACTCCTCTCTTACCCGACGGCGGTTTTCAGGTGGGGTGAGCATATTGCAGATTTATTCCACTGCTATCCGTACGTCAATTATTTGAATAATATATTATTTTTTTATTTAAGGTAAAGGATTGACCGACTGTCGTCCGTGCGTTTTTTTATTATTCGTGAATAAATACATGGAAAATGTTGTATTGTTTGTTTCATAAACTTTGCATCAGTTGTGACGATACTAAACGAGCGCTACATCCTATCGTACATTATTCCCGAAATGCATTGCGCCATCATGTTTCCGTTGTCCAATCTGGTGGAAGTGATGGCAAAATAAATACAATTTACACTGATAACCTATGTCCAGGCACACCACTTCTAAAGGGCCTGTCACAGTGTAAAATAAGTCTGGAATAGGCCGAATTACACCGGCAGAATACCATTATGAAAGCTGATAAGTTCGAACTATTTCCGCCCGCTAAAATACATGGGTACTAACCCATAACAAGAGCGCCACCTAGATATCAAAACGAGATCACAGAGTGAGCTTTCTTGGTTTTCTTGTCACACCGTGTGGCGCCACTTGTATGACGTCGACACATTCCTAAATGAAACATTTCAGCTGCCGGTCAAAACAAGTTGGTTGAGAGGATAACAACTGGTTCGATCACATAGGCTTCATTCGTCAGTGGCAGACCTAGGAAACACATTTTGGACAACCCTTTACGTCATTTAGATAATGCACAGAACAGTAAAATTGGTGTTATATCGCATAGCTTCTCATTTAAAAATGACGGGTAACAGATGGGATGGAAATGTATTGCGAACTTGGCGAATGAAACCGAAAAATAGCGATGTCATACAACTCTGATATTTCTTTTGTTTTCAGTTACCTAACACAATACCAGCATCTTTACTTTCACAGTGGTTATTTTCCATTTGTTTTTTTTATCACAACCCTACCATGAAACATGTGATTTGATGATATGTTTTATAGGTCTATTTAACATGAGGTCTCGAAGGATGCGGAAGCCAACGACTAATGCTTTAGGATTTCTCCGTAGTTAACATTCACAGGCCACACGATTGCGTGAAACATAACAGAGCGTAGTCTTCAACACTCTGAATGGCGAAAGCTGCAATTTGTGAGTAGCTGTAGTGAAAAACATGATTAATTTCAACTCCAGTTAGTGATGCTTATTACGACATCCGCCACCATTGGTACCAACACTTTGTTTTACTTACTCCGAATATTATCATACACAAAATAAACTTCTTGGAATGTATCTAATGCTGCCAGTAACTTTGGTACAGCGACACATGGTAATGTGGTCGTTTTTGATTTAGCGATAGAGATACTCTACTCCTTTTCGATATGTTGTTTTCAGCTTTTTAGGTGGACACATCACTTTGAATGACCAGTCGCTGTCCCACAGTGGAGTTATGTTCAACTTATCTGGATATGCTTATCTGCTCCATACAAGGTCTTATTTAGCGTTATTGGAAATTAAGTAGTCACACAACCAACCTTCAGTTCAAAATGCTGTAATGCTGACATTAGCAGTTTTAGGTTACTTGCTCCTCGCGTGAGTGTAAACGAATACATTACAAATTATGAACTTGTTTTCCATATTCCTCCTACACTTCAATAGCATTCACCCCCAAGTTCAAATACATCGCACAATTGTCAAGCCAACCGAAACGTTGTATACCGACTAACGTTTGTGTTTTTGAAATTCAGAAGACGTTCGAGCTCATAGAAAAACAACCCACAACATTGCCCCACTGGGGCCTACAATATCACCCCGTGTGACCTATCTATGCACCCCTATAACCTCCTCCTACATTCCAAATGTATTCCCATTTAGACCCCAAACTGCATCCGCTGACGCTAGCCACACCGTCCAATGCACCTCGACTGTGAGGGATCGGGGAGATATTCAGAAAAGCCGGAAGCATTGGCAAGTGTAGCGTTGTAGGTAATATTACATAATGTAAATGCCTTCCAGAATCCCAAAATGTAATTTATCCCTGACATTTCGAGGACTTAACAGTACGGCATTACTAGATTGAGCGAACCTGTCCTCTTGTTCACGTTTATTAATATACAAACGGACGTATTTAAAAAAAATCATATAAATAAACACGAGGGTGACAAAGGTGGATCCGTCAGCAAATAGTAACAGTAGAATAACTGTCTGCAGATACCTTCGCCGAGTCCATTAAACAGTGAATACATTTTAAACGAGTTGTCGCATAATTCTGCATAGTTCCAGGAAATATATACAGAATTGCGGATTGCTGGGTGAAGTTTTGGTCTCGACATTTTGTTTCGTAAAAAATCGCTAGCACATGTGCTTCCATCTAACGAATGAAACTGGTATTAACATACTGACGCTAGTGTACACATCATAACCTGGCAGTCTGTTAAAAATAAAACTCCGTTATTCGAAAATCCAACGTTGCGTGTTGAATGGACAGCGGCGGTGTTAACTAGTGCCAAACAGTTAACTTGTTTTGTGCACTCGTGAATATTTTAAACTGTCCCAAAGCAAGGTCGACGCCGTGGTAATAGTAACACTGTAGTGATTTATCTGTTCAACGTTGATTTATAGTGTACTTACTCATAGCTATTGTACTTACTCATAATTATAGGCGTGACCACACATACTCAATGACCTCTATCGTTAATAAACCCAAATGACGACTGGACACGACACGACAATAAATGACGACTGGACACGTCACCGTTGACTCATCGAAGTCGAACATTTGATTTATATATTATTCATATGTATCCTGTTGTTTTGAGAAGTTTAAGCAATTTCACCGCGACAGCATTTACGCCATTTTACGCAGTCACTGGGTAAATTGTTCACATTATGTATCTCTGTGAATAAACAAACACTGTAATTATAATCTACATTGTTGCCTTTAATACACATACGCGTCTTATAATGTTTCAGGCGTTTCAGAATGAAAAAGTACTTCTATAGGTACCATTATTTAATATCTAAAAGGCGTCTTATTAATCTCCGTACATTGAGGGTCTCTAGATGTTTTCATAGCGTCATCTTTCAACCACCGTCGATCTTTATTCTGCGGAGGGAAACAAAACAACTACTGCACGTTCTCTCGATATCACTCTCGCTCTCCGTCTGTGTATCTGTCTGTCTGTCAGTCAGTCTGTGTTATGTCTGTCTGTCTGTCTGTCTGTCTGTTTGTCTGTTGGCCTGTCTGTCGGTCTGACTTTCTGTCTGAGTGTCTGTCTGAATGTCTGTCTGTTTGTCTATCTGTCTGTCTATCTGTCCGCCTGTCCGTCTGTCCGTCTGTTTATAATAGGAAATCTACTACGTTGAACGTGGTGAAATGAAACATCGCTGAACATTAAATGTTATGATCAATTCGACCTCTGCAGTATTGCAAAGTAAGCTTGTCAATTAGAGGTGTTTCGCGGTAGAAACTTAAATTACGAATATTGTTACGAGTTTGATAAATTAACAAAAGACAAATTGGCGGATCTTTAACAACCGATCATAGTATCAGTACTTACTTGGAAAAGAATCCTTCTTTTTTACCATAGCATTGATAATTATTGTTACTTATCTTCGTTTATGGGGCTATTTCGAACGCAATCATCTCACAATGTAAATATTCCAACCAAGTTCTCATGTCCAGTATACAGGGATGTATTTTTCATCTGCATTTTATATAATCATTCAATATTTTTATTGTCTGGTTTGCCTACGATGCAGTCAGTGTAATTTAAACCGACGTTAAGTCATCGATACACACACAAACACGGAAAGCGAGCTAATTAACAATACAATATAAAGTGATAAAATGCAACGATGACACATCTATTGATTGAGAATGCACATACATTAGCCAAGCTGTCCAACGTGGTAAATGATATCACCTTGACGTATGCTTGCGACAACTGTGCCTCGGCAAAATATCGCAGGAAGCATTCGCGCTGACACCAGTTTCCGGTGAAAGTTTATATTCGGCTGAGACAACGACGTTCAGGTAAAATCAGTGATTGAGCGTGTCAACATGTAAAGATCGTAAAGACGTACTTTCTCGTACGGCAGAGTTCCGCAAATGTTTTAGGCGTGGCTAATAATGTTATCTTTGCGGGCCCAAACATGAACATTAATATATTTTCACAGTAATACCCAACATGCAGCATCGTGTAACCGGGCTCGACTTTAAGTTACTGCGGAGTTTACACTTCCAACGAATTTATACGACTGCGCATTTGTCATCAACTCTCGACAATTGCGAGTGTGTCCACGTTTGAGATTTTTCAACCACTGCAGACGTTTTGAACGAATACGGACTTTAAACTAATCCTTATCATCAACGACTGCTGACTTGCCAACCAACCACATGACTACTACACAATGAATGTTGTATCTTAATCAAAGATATACAAATTATATGTTACTGATAGCCCATAAACAACACACGGTGGTCATTGGTGATGCGACCGTAAAGCATAATAATGGAAACGAAATAAATCACACACTTGCGTTGATGATTGCAGCCTGTAACGATGTTTTATGTGGGCGAAGTAAATGTGTTGGGTGCAGCTCTCTGTACAACGACGTCAGATCAGTGTAACGAGATCAAAGCACCAGTTAAATCATTAGTGTGATGTTTTTGATCTATGTTGCAAGCACTTGGTATGCATATTCAAAACAGACCAATCGTCAAAGGTCGCAAAGTCAGAAATATTCAATAAAAAGACAATTTAAATTAACTGTTTAGTTTCTTCTGGTATAATATGGGTGTCATTATACCAGGATGAACAAACAATTAATTAGTTAGCCTGACATGCTTGTTTTAATTAATATGTCGGAAGTTTGAAAATATCAGTTAAAACCTTGTGTTTCTCAACACTTGACAGCTTTTATCATATAAGCATGCCAAAGCTTCCAACTTTCTGTTCTAACATGCCAACCGCTCAAATGTAAAAAATAAATTATTTAGGGTAAAATAACTACTGTCCTTATGGCCTTCGTGTATTCGTGTGTTCTTGTGTTCGTATGTTCGTGTGTTCGTGCGTGTGTGTGTTTGTGTGTGTGTGTGTGTTTGTGTGTGTGTGTGTGTGTGTGTGTGTGTGTGTGTGTGTGTGTGTGTGTGTGTGTGTGTGTGTGCGCGCGCGTGTGTGTGTGTGCGCGTGTGTGTGTGTGTCAGTGCGCGCGTTTGCACGTGTGCGTAATGTGTGTTGTGTGTGTGTGTGTTGTGTGTGCGATGTATATGTGTGTGTAATACCAATTAAAGTATAGGCATTTGTGCCAGTGTTCGTAATTTATTTTCAGTTCTATTATGCTTTTACACACACGAACAATGCAAGTAGAACAAGTTACTGCACAAGTGTCGCCAAGATAATGGTACTAGATGCAAGGTCAGAATAATAATGATTCATATGTACCATTGACCAACAGTTACGACATTTTAGACATTTTATTGTAAACATAAATAATGTAGAGTAGTTGCAAATTTACACAAAAAGTAAGACAATTAATATCATTTAAATCGAAGCTAACTCGTTATTATTGTAGACATTATAGAATACATTATTTGTGAACAAGTAAGTACAAAGCAAAACTCGGATCAGTAATACCATTATATTATTTATATTATTCCGTGATAGCAATAGTTGGGTTTGAGAAATAAGCCGCATTGTCCACTAGTGTCGATAATGGAATTCTATGGTTATCTTGATAGATCAAGATAAGATTAATTGTATATGTATCTTTCAGAAAACATTTATTTAGCGTATCATGAAGTATAATTGTAAATAGGTTCAATTCGAAAAAGTAATCTGAAACGACAGGAGCGAAATAAACTAATTACACACACACACACACACACACACACACACGCACCACCACACACACACACACACACACTACTCACACACACACACACACACACACACACACACACACACACACACACGCACACACACACACACCACACACACACACACACACAACACACACACACACACACACACACGCACACACACACACACACACACACACACACACACCACGCACGCACGCACGCACACACACACAAATTTACACTAAAAGTAAGACCACTAAGTATCATTAAAATCGAAGCTAACTCGTTATTATTGTTGACATTATAGAGTATATTATTTGAGAAAAACTAAGTACATTACACTACTTAATATATCCTGTCCGTGATAGCAATCTTTGGGTTAGAGAAATAAACCACATTGTCCACTACTGTCAGGTTACCGTTATGGACAGGAAGTCGATAATGGAATTCTATTGAGACAGGTGATATATATATATATATATATATATATATATATATATATATATATATATATATATATATATATAATTATATAATTATATTAAACATTTATAAAACAGTTGATTCTCTGTTACAATGCAAGATCACTGATACATGTACGAACATGGGAACACAAAGCGCCCACACATTGCTATCACATATACAAACTATAACTTGCAACAGTAGCTATTTATATCAGTTACCTTAAAGATACGCGATTCATACATTTGAATTTTACGTCCATTTTTGTTAGGTTGTTCAAGGTCACTATGACGAGCTTCCTCGTTTGAACACATTTAATGTAGTATTAATTTTTATGAAACTAGTCGAACAAACTAATAAAACTAGTGTGGCTTTATCGGTCGAGGTCGCAATTTGGTGACAGATAGCCAAGGGCGTCTGGCTTTGTAAATATCACATCATTTCAAGATATCTAAATCTTTACTAAATTCTAGTTATATCTATCTAACAAAACAAATAAAATATTCGACATTTGTAAAGAATAAGTCATCATAACTAAACTGACTACATTCATATTTACATAATATAATGTTGTGCTGCGCACATGCATCTTCATATTATGTTTTGTTTGTATGGTGTTTTTGTTTTTTGTTTGGTTTGTTTCTGAAAGAATTTGTTCTAGGTGAAGACATTATTATGTACATTAAATTTCATGAAAGGTGGCTCCTCGATAGCGACTAGCCCGGTCTTAGAGGAGTCTCCTGACCCTAGGTTGTATTGTTAATTATACGCATTATTACCATGTTTGCTGTGATTTTTATGTTTGTATTGTTCTGAGTATTTTTTTG
>JAODUO010000214.1:875000-877500 GCA_025642075.2 Ridgeia piscesae | reverse complement strand
CTTGGTATACACCATCGTGGCTCTTGGTACACACCATCGTGGCTCTTGGTACACACCATCGTGGCTCTTGGTATACACCATCATGGCTCTTGGTACACACCATCATGGCTCTTGGTATACACCATCGAGGCTCTTGGTACACACTATCATGGCTCTTGGTACACACAATCGTGGCTCTTGGTACACACCATCGTGGCTCTTGGTACAAACCATCGTGGCTCTTGGTACACACAATCGTGGCTCTTTGTATAAACCATCGTGGCTTTTGATACACACCATTGTGGTTCTAGCTACACACCATCGTGGCTGTTAGTATAAACCATCGTGGCTCTTTATACAAACCATCGTGGCTCTTGGTATAAACTATCGTGGCTCTTGGTACACACAATCGTGACTCTTGGGACAAACCATTGTGGCTCTTGGTACAAACCACCGTGGCTCTTGGTATAAACCATCGTGGCTCTTGGAACACAAAATCGTGGTTCTTGGTACACACCATCGTGGCTCTTGGTACAAACCATCGTGGCTCTTGATACACACCATCGTGGCTCTTGGTATAAACCACCGTGGCTCTTGGTACACATCATTATGGTTCTTGGTACACACCATCGTGGCTCTTGGTATAAACCACCGTGGCTCTTGGTTCACATCATTATGGTTCTTGGTACACACCGTCGTAGCTGGTGGTATAAACCATATGGCTCTTGGTACACACAATCGTAGTTCTTGATACAAATGATCGTGGCTCTTGATACACACAATCGTGGCTCTTGGTACAAACCATCACGGATCTTCAAACCATCACGGATCTTTGTACACACCGTCGTGGCTCTTATAATAAACCACGTGACTCTTGGTACACCCCACCGTGGCTCTTTGTTAAGGCGTGTTGCATGCATGTCTCTAAATATGTGTTAACATCGAATTAACTTTATACAATCTTGTTAGTAATCGTGACAATTGTCAACTAATATACACATATTATCACCATTCTACATAACCAATAACAACTGTTGCGTACATCAATATGGCGTTTATGGTCATTTGGTTATATGGTTTTTTCTATTGATTGTTTTTGGCGATGCTCGCAATAGCGTTTGCACATTTATGCAACATTCATAATTAGTGTTGCTTATTTGCTGCTGTCATTATGACAACGTGCGCATACAATTGGCATAATAACACACAATGACACGTTAACAGGAAAGTGGTAGTATTTTCCTGGATAACCTGGCCAAAACAAAGTAATATTACCGAAATAACAGCTGCACCTGTTAGTGCCACGCATTCATTATGCGCCTAACCACCGAGAAAGAGGCTGTTTCCACTCGAGGTATGAGCACGCAGGGAGTGGCTGCACACATCACTCAAACCGAAGACAAACGACCATCTTGACACTAAACCTGCCCATAAGAGTCGTTAATCTTGGGATTTAGTTTCATCAGAATTAATTACAATATTCGGGAAACCGGAGTTGGTTGAATATCATAATAAATGACAGGTTGTTAAAGACACCGGGAGTGTCGACGAGTGTCCTCGTTCATCTTCGATCACGTTGTCTCTTTTATTCAGTCGAGGCCAATACTATGGCGGCATTTAGGCCACGATACAGATGACACACAAAATAGTTCTTCTATACTCGCTAGGGGGCGATTACATCGAATATCGACGGTTTTTCGTGAAACCAGATGTAGATGAATTTTATATTGGTGATGGATTTTTGCTACCCCTCCACGTATTATGTATGTATGTATGTATGTATGTATGTATGTATGTATGTATGTATGTATGTATGTATGTATGTATGTATGTATGTATGTATGTATGTATGTATGTATGTATGTATGTATGTATGTATGTATGTATGCATGCATGCATGCATGCATGCATGCATGCATGCATGCATGCATGTACATGCATGCATGCATGCATGCATGCATGTATGTATGTATGTATGTATGCATGCATGCATGCACGCACGCACGCACGTACGTACGTATGTATGTATGTATGTATGTACATGCGTGCGTGCTTACGTGTGTACGTACGTACGTACGCACGGTCGCACGTACGCACGTACGCACGTACGCACGTTTTATGATGTTTCTGATGTACACAAATATTTGTGTTTAATGTAGGCTTACGGTTGGATTAGACTTCAGGTTAAGATTCGGGTTTTGGTAACGTTTAAGGTTCGGTTGAACGTACTTCTAACAAGATTGACATCAGGCGTTTACATACATTTGTAAGTAGATGGGCAGCAAAAAGTCGTCGTCTTTTGTACTGCATGGCTTAAGGATAGATCGACCGCACAATTGTTTGTGTACCAGTTGTAGCAGCGGTAGCAGCGTCAGTGGTTATACTATTACAACTACTATCAAGTCATAGTCGTTTAGTTATCAGATTTATCAAGTTAAAATATTGCATACATGTTCAGGTCATAGTTAATCTGACCAATAAGGCGTTTTTCACAGATTTGCCCACCAACGTCCCACAACAG
>JAODUO010000214.1:870000-872500 GCA_025642075.2 Ridgeia piscesae | reverse complement strand
ACGACCACACCCTCAAGGTGAGTGACTACATTGTCTTATTCAGCATAAGCCATATCTATTCTATTTCACAAATAACAGCCAAATTGCTTCATAGAGAAGTTGAGATTGTATTCAATGGAACAAATTTGCCAGGGATTACAGGGAAGCAAGCTTTTCGAAGCCACAATGACTGCATGCTGCGCTATGTAGAAACAGTTGACTTTTTAGAACGGTATATTACTAAATTATATAATAAATATAGACCAAGGATCAAACACCATCCAACTATCCGCACGGCTATCGAGTGTGGTTTTGGAATGGAAGCAATATTGGATAACTCAAAGTGGCCAGTAGGAGTCGGGGAGGCGGTTTTGAAACACTATATAGCACTACTTATTTCTGGACTTTGCGAATGTCATCTTCCTCCGTGTAAATCCCAACAAAATCCTCTTTACTTGTAGTGGAGTGTCCGAATTGCCATTTGACCACTAATACATCCGGGTACTTGATCGATCCGTGCAACGACACGTGCTACTACCAGTGCTGGAAGGTGGAAGACGAGTGGTTGATCTACGAGCCGGTCTGTTGCCCCTGCTGCACCTACTTCAACCTCACCCTACTCACCTGTGTCCGTGACCCGGACGCCCCTTGCGAAACTCCGACAGAAAGCCCAAAAGGTACGTCGCGAGAACAAGCATTCGACGAGGCGTTGCTCCGACGGTGATTTTAGTCTTCTTTAAAGCTATAAATATCCTCCCAAATAAGATGGGAACATGATTTTTGTAAAATTTATTCTATTTACACTATTTTTCGGTCAACGGTGTGCGCCTGATTTGTAATACTAGTATGCATACACAAAATGAGTGTGCGTACTTTATTAATGATTAGTAATATAAATCAGGCGTACACCGTTGAACGAAGACGAGTGTAAATAGAATTCATAAAACAATGTTCGTGTGATCATGTGATGGCGTCACTACTGTTATCCGTGTTTGGTACAATTAAATACACCTTAAGTGTAAAGAAGCTGTATGAATGATTTGGTTTTCCATTTGCAGCAAATTTAATACGGATCAAGTGATGTTTCCACCCGTTATGAATAACAAATTTGACCCACGTTCAAAGCGTCGTCTACATAATCAATCAGAAACGGAGGCACGTTATAGCCTATTTGAACATGTATTGTATACTATGTTATAATGCTAAATATAATATGAAGAAAGGCCAAATTGACAAGAATGCCTGGGAACTTGTGGCTGCGGACTTTGGCGCCGTTGCATATACCAGGCAACGGCCAAAGGTGAGACAAACCATCTACTTCACGAGGCGGAAAAACGGCAGAGGAGAAACGAGAGGGAGGTGTCTCAACATCTCCCTTCCATCTGGCACCTCCTGCCCACACTGAAACAAGATCTACAGGTCAAGAATCGATGGACCGCTGATGATGATGATGAATCTTTAAAAAACAAAGCCGCCAGTTGACATACAATAACACAAGACGTCCCAAGTGCCATAAGTAACTTCAGCATTGCTAGCGTTGATTTAATCATAGAACAACGACCGGATAAGTAAACTTGTGGCCACTGCAGTGTCGTCCTGATACGGTGTCTCCTGTTCCAGAATACACGTGCCAGTTGGAGCCGTGTAACGACCCAATGCTCTTCCTCAACGGCAACGTGTCAGTGCCGTGTCCAGAAGGGACGCTCTTCAGGGAGGAGAACTGCACCTGTATCCACGACCCCGCCTACCCACGTGAGTCCCTGCAGCAGCCTCTGGTGATGGTTGTGGTGATGGTGTTTGTAGTGATAGTGGAAATGGTGTTGTTGTCGTCGTCATTGTTGATGTTGTTGTTGTTGTTGTATGTTGTTGTTGTTGTGGTGGTGGTGGTGGTGGTTGTGGTGGTGGTGGTGGTTGTGGTGGTGGTGTGGTGGTGGTGGTGGTGGTGGTGGTGGTGGTGGTGGTGGTGGTGGTGGTGGTGGTGGTGGTGGTGGTGGTGGTGGTGGTGACATTGACAAAGTTTTGGTGATGATGGCGATGGAGATGATGGCGGTGATGATGGTGGCAGTGATGGGGTGAATATGTTGTCTGTGATGATTTTGGTGGTGGTGTTGATGGTGGGTGCTGGTGATGGTTATCTTGGGGACGCTTGTCGTGATGGTGGTGATGTTGGTGGTGATTGTGATGATGGGGGTGGTAGTGATTGTTGTGGTGGTGGTTGGATTAGGGTGCGGTTAAGTGTTTGGGTACTCGGGTACAAAACCTCTATGTTACTGCATAATTCATATCGCACGCATCAAGTGCCTATGGTTTTGAGACGCATTGGTTAAAACGAGCTGTATGCACTGACACTGGATGACTGGTCATGATGAATGTAGATACCTTTCAGAGTATTGCAAACAATTGTAACAAGTATTGCAAGGACTTCTGCAATAAGCAATAACTTGACGTTCTACGCCATAGTATGTGTTACAATAATAATATAATATGTTATAGAAGTATTGAATATTTGCTATTGGACACA
>JAODUO010000214.1:820000-865000 GCA_025642075.2 Ridgeia piscesae | reverse complement strand
TATATATATATATAAATATAAAAATATATATATATATATATATATATATATATATATATATATATATATTATAGTATAGTATATAAAAAAAATTTCTTTATTATATATATATATATTATAGCAAACAATTATATATGTATATATATATATATATATATATATATATATATATATATATATATATATATATACGCTACTGTCAGCAAAGGAAAGTATATAAACTGTCAGCAAAGTTACATGTATCAAATTAAAACGAGGCAAACAGTTTTTGAAGCATGTGTCGATAACAAACGCAAATCACGTGACTTCAATGAGGCATAATCCATGACAGTGATGTAAACAAATGTATTATTTAAATTTATAGAACGAAATCTTCACCTCTTCACAATGATCATCACAGGAAATCATCACGAACATCCTATGGTATTTAAATTTTAATTGCTTTGCGTTTTGCAGCACATTGATGATTTTACATTTATTGCGCATGAGCAGAAACGTCACCCGGATATTATTTAACGCCCTGCGCGACAACGTATATATTTTACGTCCGATTGCATGTTCCGCCTTCAGGCTCTCACTTCGTCGATTTGAAAAATAAACATGCATTCCCTTTCCTAAGCGCCCCACCGCAAATATATAAGGTACATGTGTATATATAACTAGGACATATGAGCTACATGTGTAGATATAACTATAACTAAGACAACATATATGTTAATGTTGTTATATAATTGACACACTACACGTCCCACAATGTATACGTTGTGCGTGTGAGTAAATGACGTCTGTCCCAATCACCTCTGTAAGTACAGGTGTAACTATGCAATTACGTAGATTCCTATCTACAGGTTAAGGCCCGTCTTTCGCAGAAGGTCATTTCAACGACGTCGTGAAAGTGCACCATAGCCATAGCATACACGAATAAACAAGGTTTGCTAAATCCTAATGCAACGCACAATAAATACTAACGTCTTAATGAACTAAGCATCAATATAACGAGTTCATCGAACATAAATACGATATCACAGTCGAACAAGTAATAAAGCACACGTCCACGATTGTGGTGTATCTACCATGTACGTAAACCAACAAAGGCATACTGCTACCGACTTAGTAACTAATCATTGATAAAAGAGGAACACTTAACTGCAATTTGTCCTTATCCCTGATTATTGTATATGTATGGTACCGATTTAGTGAATTACTAGCTTTTATATAAGCATATTGAACTAACCTAATATTTACGCTGGACTAATGTTGTGTTGTGGTGGATTTGGAAGTAAGTTGTTGTGTAACTATTGTGATTATATTCTGCTCCTATGAAATATGTCGCTATTATAGCAATTCTCAAATTGGATGAAGATACCTTCATCTAATGGTAGCGGCGAAGATGATGATACGGATGATGACAGTATTGATGCTGGCGATGATGATGATGGCAACAACAACAGCAGCAGTAGCAGCAGCAGCAGCAGCAACAACAACAACAACAACAACAACAACAACAACAACTGTAATAATGTGGGACTTTGCAGTTCGTGACTATTGGCTCTGTGAATCCACGACAGGTCTCTCCTACGTGGACTCTATCTCCTTCACTGCCCTGGCCACCAAGCAGTGAGAACCAACTTTGACATCACGCCCCCAAGTGCTACCAAGATGGCGGCGCTGTGAGACGCCGTACACAGATCATCAAGCGAGCGGCGCCGTGCGGCCGACCATACCTGTACCCTTCGCTGCGCTCTGCGAAGGTTTAAGCGTCCGCGTCGTCAGGTCACACGGGTCGACCGCGATCTCTTCTACCTTGGTGCGGGGCGCCCGGGGCTACATGAGCCGGGGCCGATAGGAACTATCGCGGCGATCGGGCCAACAATACGGCCACCCCGGCGACAATATTGCGGTCGGGGCGAATCTTGTCGACTGATCGTTCGGCGAATCGCACCATTCTGTGTGCCCGCAGAGCGTGCCTTATCTGCAGCGCGCACCCGCGCTTATCGGTGCATCGCCGTGGAAGGCGGGGTAAAAACGTCAATGGCGCCCCCCGTCTTTGGGTCGGCAATGAGACGCGCCGCGCCGGGTGATTTGCAAACTGTCGTCTGCTTCGCCGGTGGAAGGCGGGCGAGCTGGAGGATTGCGTTTCATGACAACAGGGGAAACAAACCAGGAAGTGACTGGGTTCCTCTGTGGTGTACACGCACCGCGCTCGATTCCGTGACAATAATATCGATGGGCGATAATGTGTCACTCCGGACCATATCCACCTTTATTCAATGTCAGTTGCGGCCGCTGCCACCGACCTTTCCTGGGGGCAAATACCGGTAATTTCACAGGTAGCGTAAGATCTGACGGTATCAGATTTCACAACGAAAGAACAGTAAACCGTATTCAACTTTCCCTGATCGAACGATTAAAGCCGCGAGTGTGGTTGTAAAGAAACGCGTGCGAAACAATTTCGCACGCTGCACGCAGTTAGTAAAAATGCACTTGTTAGGCGAATTGAGTGGAAGTAAATACAACTAAATAGAATGTCAGCTATGCAGATGATACCGTGGGCATCCTGATTCATCATTGTGTCAGGGTCTGACGTTGTGTAGCTTCAGTAGTATCACCTACAGGCTACACCTAAAATGAACTTCACATATTTAAGTTGTGACATATGTAGTACAATCATGTATTTCTATCTCAAACTTTGAATGTAAAAAATAAAACGTATGACAGTTTTCATATGTGATTCGTTTTGTGTGTAGTGTATGGTTATTGTGTGTGTGTGTGTGTGTGTGTGTGTGTGTGTGTGTGTGTGTGTGTGTGTGTGTGTGTGTGTGTGTGTGTTGTGTTTGTGTGTGTGGGGGGGGTGGGGTGGGGTGGGTGGGTGGATGGGTGGGTGGGTGTGATGGGTGTATATATATATATATATATATATATATATATATATATATATATATATATATATATATATATATATATATAGAAATTGCCAGGCAATGATCCATGCCTACACTTGGGATCAGTGCGGTTCATTGCTGTGTCGTGTGACGCGTCAGTGACCCACGTGTTTTTAGTTAAATGTTTACTGTTGACGAGCTGTTGCAACTTGCAAGGTACTTGACCTAACATTGTGAATGTGTATTTAGTTTAAACATAATCTGTATCGTATTTTAGTTGTGTCCTATTGCTTCAGTCTCTTTAGGGTAACATTACGACAAATGCTATCTAAGTATTACATGCATGTTGTCGTTTTATAAGAAGAGAGCCCTTTTGACCATTATAACGGTTTTTGTGGACTTTGCGTCTGTTGTGTAGTACAGTAGATTGGCATACACATGTTACATTCCAAGTTTTTGCAGATCATGACGGTGTCGGGTACCTAATTAGCAGCCGGATGTGAACATGTTGACAAAGTTTCAACAACTTCTATAATCTGTTTAGTTCTCAGACATTCCGCTAGGTCGTCTGGAATGCCGCCATATTTGCCAACACACTGTGGAATTCTATTGATGCTTGATGACGTCATGTGCAGTAATTTCCTAATGCAGTTTTAATAGCTCCCGAGGGCAATACCACGCTCAAATATGCGGGTTTTTTCCACTGGACAATGAAGAGTGGCCAGCTGACCTACCGCAGTGACAGTTTCCTTGTTTCGCCGACAGGGAACGCCTTATCTGTGTCGAGTTTTTATATTTATACAGACCATATTTGTTTCGGATTTCCTGCCGACCAGCCCCGAGTGTAATACTTGTCTTTCCAAAAGTTAGACACTGCCAAATCTGATGAGGAGATATGGTAGCATTTGAACTATTCCCCAGAAGGTGTTCTTAGCGGGTGATGTTATCTCATGCGTGTCGGTTAATCTCAGTTCACCTGGTTGTGGTGCGCTTTGGGTCTCTTTGATCCAATCCAGCACACAATCAGCACGCGCAGTGTTTATATATATATATATATATATATATATATATATATATATATATATATATATATAAATAATTATTTGACACCCATAACTTATTATAGTATAGTTACTATAATGTTTATATAAAAATAGATATGCAACTTGTTGAAATGTGTGTGTATATTTGTGTGTGCGTATGTATATTTAACAAGATTTAACGAGATTGCCACCTAGAGAATCAACTCTAGATGGCAGGTGGACAAGGAAGCCCTTTGGCTTATCGAGAGTCCAACCTAACTATTTAAATGTATCCCGCCCTTCTGAGGTATATTTCGATTTTATTTTAAACACATTAACACTACTAGCACTCACACAATCAGCTGATAACCTGTTCCATTCAGTTACTGTTCTTTATGAAAATGGGAATTTTCGAATATCTAGTCTACACTGCTTCTTTGCAAATGTAACTCCATATCCTCTAGCTATTCTCTCTTCCTTAACCGAGAAAAACATATATGTAAATATTGTCATACCCATTCACTATTTTAAGCACTTCTGTTTGATCTCCTCTCAATCTCCTGATCTCTAGTGTTGTTAGACCACATTATCTTAGACGCATTTCATAACTAATATCCCTGAGGTTTAGTATAATTTTGGTTGCTCTCCTTTCTACTCTTTCTAGCATATCAAAATCCTTTTTGCGATATGGCCTCCATGCTTGTATACAATATTATAAATGAAGCCTAACTATAGTTTTATACAGCGGTATTATTAGTTCTTTTTCATTGTACACTATATTTCACCTAATTAATCCAATAACTTGGTTTCCTTTCGCAATTCCGCACTGCTATGATACTTTCATATAAGCACTATTAATATTACGGTATATTAAATTTTCTTACAGTACCACCCAATGTATATTGTATATCTTCATTACCATGTCATGTGTGGAGAAACTTGCACTTCCCAAAATTATACAACATTTGCCACTTCTTAGACCATTCGGTCAACTTATTAAGATCATATTGTAAATGCTGTCTATCTACATCACTTTAAATGTTTCTAAACATTTTTATATCACCTTGCTTGTTATATCTTCATTGATATATATATATATATTAAGAATAAAATAGGTCCCAATGGTACTCTGTAGTGCTCCACTCAAAACTTATTTCCAGTTTGAAACCTCCCCATCAACTACTACTCTTTTTCTTCTATCAATAAGCCATTTTGTATCCAGTTAGTCATACCATTTCATATGCCATGGGTCTTTAGTTTAAGTAAGAATTTTTTGATGTGGAACGTTGTCGAAGGCTTTTTTATATAAGTAGATTATATCTACCCACTTTGTGAGATCTTCCAAAAAACATAACATGTTTGTTAGGAATGACCTCGCGTTTAGAAACCCATGTTGAGATGGGTTTATCAATTTATGTTTAACAAAAAAATCAACCAAGTGATGTGTAATTAATCATTTTAATAGTTTGCAAATCACCGATATTAAACTCACTGGTCTATAGTTATCTGACTTTGTGGATGTACGTATGTTTATATATATATATATATATATATATATATATATATATATATATATATATATATATATATATGTGTGTGTGTGTGTGTGTGTGTGTGTGTGTGTGTGTGTGTGTGTGTGTGTGTGTGTGTGTGTGTGTGTGTGTGTGTGTGTCTATGTGTGTCTGTGTGTCTGGTGTGTATGTCTGTGTGTGTATGTGTGCTTGAGCGTGCGTGTGTATGTATGCATTCAAACACGCGTGCGTATAGGTGAGTTGTGTATGTGGATGTATGCATGTGTACTTACATCAATTGTGACAGCTACGCGCCTGAGCGACATTGATACTTGTAATTACGGTGTCTAGACCAGGTTGACTATTGACCATTGTGAATGGACCTTTTGTTGCATACAAGGCACAGAACGTATTTCAGCAACGGCAACAGGCCAACGTCATGAACCAGGCAACGACCTGACTCACAAACTCACAAAGGGTCATGGCGGTGTTTTGGTTTGACGTAAAGGTAGCGAACCTGGATGTGTTGTAGCATTGACGTGTAGATGACGGTGATAGCATGCTTGGTGGTGACATTCTAAGCTAGTTTTTAAACTCTTAATAAACAACGACCGACATGCCATCCTGAAAATATGTTCTAATTCAAAGCGACTGCCAAAGAAATGTCATTTTCGTTGACAACAATTGAGAATGCATGATACCAATTTTGTTTTATCAAATCCACAGTACAAACGATTTACTCTGTTGTCAATGCACAAAGAAGTTATGTCTATGACGCAGTGACTACATGGGCACCAAACAGATATGTTAGAAAGATTGTTCGAAAGTACAAACTGCCACTTGCCAGACGAGTCTACACAACGCAACAACCTACAAGTAAGGAACATTCTCGTATATTGTAAATTAATTATGGTCTTTTGCAAAGCTGTAATAGTGCATGCCAGAAACGCCAAAACAACGTCAACATTGTTTTGAACGCGACTATGATAATTAGGTACATCCATTCCACCATCTCGTTTTGTGGAACAATTTTAAGAGGATAGAAACATGGCTTAGTATATATATATATATATATATATATATATATATATATATATATATATATATATATATATATATATATGTGTGTGTGTGTGTGTGTGTGTGTGTGTGTGTGTGTGTGTGTGTGTGTGTGTGTGTGTGTGTGGGTGGGTGGGTGGGTGGGTGGGTGTGTTGTGTAATGTATATCGATACAAATTGAAGGTTGTGCCGTTAGGAAGACGGGACAATGCGACTTTAGATTAATCTGTTCAAACTAGAAAGTATTTTCCCATTCAGTAAAGTAAACAGTACCAACAATTTTGGGGTTGAATATTGCTGGTTGCGTCACGGATGCAACAGTGTTGTGTAAATAACGGTAAATCACAAAGGTAAAAAAAGAATTTAAAACGTTTCAATTTTATAAATTTGGTGGTTATGAGAAATGCAATATAACTGTTACGATTTTTAAAAACATATAATATATATATATATATATATATATATATATATATATATATATATATATATATATATATATATATATATATACACACAAAGACATAACAATAAAAGTGCTTTTTATAGAAAAGGCTATTTTAGACAGAAGTGACTTCAATCAATTGCTTTCTGAATGTACTGCGACAGTCTGTAGCACGTGTGTCAACTTGCAGATTGTTTCGGAGGAGTAGCCCTGGGAGCTCGTGCCTCCTAAGATTGTTAGTGTCCTGCAGATGACTGACAACAGCAAAACCGAACAATGCCGAATACCATAAGACTACCAAATTTCGTGCCCAATACATTATAGAATCAAGTTCAAAATTCACGTTTACATAACGCAGAAATACCGAATTTAAACGAAGTCGTGAGCTTCAGTACACTGCTAACTATGCAATTAAAACTAACAATATGACGGAAACCTACCCATTTACTTGAACCGTGTTTATTTGGAAATAAGATCATGTTTCTATATCGAACATAAACTAAGCAATATTAAACAAACAAAAAATTCATGGCAGATTGCTCAAATCCAGAATTTCTGCCTAGTACCACCACGCTGTCAAACCCTAGTTTTATATTAATTAACACATCCCAAATTACAGGTATGCTCTTTTTCCAAATGGTTTTTGGTCTAGAAGTAAAAAAACAGTATCTGATAATTTTGGCTGTTGTGCTGGTGTTAGGAAAACATGCTCTTTTTTAAATAAAAACTCACGAGAAGCCACGGAGGTTATCAGACACCATCATTTCACACAGCAATCTAATCTAATCTAATCTAATCTAATCTAATCTACCACCATTTGGACCTTCAATAACCGAGATTCATAGATCAAACAAATCTACGATCACCACTAGTATATGATAATGATTGTGACACGTTCGCTTGTCCCATATCCTGTTATACATACGGGATGTATTGCAGGCACGCACGCACGCACATGCACACACGGTCACATGGATACATACACACGCACGTAAACACACAAACGCAAATTCGTACGCATGCACGCACGCATGCACGCAGAAAAATGCGGTAATAGTGTAAACTGAATGCAGGTGTTTGTGTAATCTACAGTTACAGCTTATGTCAAACACGTATGCATGCACTATGCAAATACAACTTGTGTTTCATCCATATTCCTTGTTGTACAGTGGTGAGGGTGAGATTAAATATTGCTTAATCATTCTCTTAGTACGTCCTTTCCATAGTGGTCTGTACACAGTCGATCTTCCCATCTCATGTCCTCTCCTGATCGTCTCATGTCTCTCCATATAGTCCTCCCTCCTCAGCTGCAGCCTCTCTCCATCTCATGTCTCTCCTGATCGTCTCATCTCTCTCCATATAGTCCTCCCTCCTCAGCTGCAGCCTCTCTCCATCTCATGTCTCTCCTGATCGTCTCATGTCTCTCCATATAGTCCTCCTTCCTCAGCTGCAGCCTCTCTCCATCTCATGTCTCTCCTGATCGTCTCATCTCTCTCCATATAGTCCTCCCTCCTCAGCTGCAGCCTCTCTCCATCTCATGTCTCTCCTGATCGTCTCATGTCTCTCCATATAGTCCTCCCTCCTCAGCTGCAGCCTCTCTCCATCTCATGTCCTCTCCTGATCGTCTCATGTCTCTCCTGATTATCTCATGTCTCTCCATATAGTCCTCCCACCTCAGCTGCAGCCTCTCTCCATCTCATGTCTCTCCTGATTATCTCATGTCTCTCCATATAGTCCTCCCTCCTCAGCTGCAGCCTCTCTCCATCTCATGTCTCTCCTGATTATCTCATGTCTCTCCATATAGTCCTCCCTCCTCAGCTGCAGCCTCTCTCCATCTCATGTTTTTCTCCATTTAAAGTCCTCCTCCTCAGCTCAGCTCTCTCCATCTCATGTCTCTCCTGATCGTCTCATGTCTCTCCATATAGTCCTCCCTCCTCAGCTGCAGCCTCTCTCCATCTCATGTCTCTCCATAAAGTCCTCCCTCCTCAGCTGCAGCCTCTCTCCATCTCATGTTCTCTTGATCGTCTCATGTCTCTCCATATAGTCCTCCCTCCTCAGCTGCAGCCTCTCTCCATCTCATGTCTCTCCTGATCGTCTCATGTCTCTCCATATAGTCCTCCCTCCTCAGCTGCAGCCTCTCTCCATCTCATGTCTCTCCTGATCGTCTCATGTCTCTCCATATAGTCCTCCCTCCTCAGCTGCAGCCTCTCTCCATCTCATGTCCTCTCCTGATCGTCTCATGTCTCTCCATAAAGTCCTCCCTCCTCAGCTGCAGCCTCTCTCCATCTCATGTCCTCTCTTGATCGTCTCATGTCTCTCCATATAGTCCTCCCTCCTCAGCTGCAGCCTCTCTCCATCTCATGTCTCTCCTGATCGTCTCATGTCTCTCCATATAGTCCTCCCCTCAGCTGCAGCCTCTCTCCAGCTCATGTCTCTCTTGATCGTCTCATGTCTCTCCTGATCATCTCATGTCTCTCCATATAGTCCTCCCTCCTCAGCTGCAGCCTCTCTCCATCTCATGTCTCTCCTGATCGTCTCATGTCTCTCTTGATCAGTCCCCATAGTCCTCCCTCCTCAGCTGCAGCCTCTCTCCATCTCATGTCTCTCTTGATCGTCTCATGTCTCTCCATATAGTCCTCCCTCCTCAGCTGCAGCCTCTCTCCATCTCATGTCTCTCCTGATCGTCTCATGTCTCTCCATAAAGTCCTCCCTCCTCAGCTGCAGCCTCTCTCCATCTCATGTCTCTCCTGATCGTCTCATGTCTCTCCATATAGTCCTCCCTCCTCAGCTGCAGTCTCTCTCCATCTCATGTCTCTCTTGATCGTCTCATGTCTCTCCATATAGTCCTCCCTCCTCAGCTGCAGCCTCTCTCCATCTCATGTCCTCTCCTGATCGTCTCATGTCTCTCCATAAAGTCCTCCCTCCTCAGCTGCAGCCTCTCTCCATCTCATGTCTCTCCTGATCGTCTCATGTCTCTCCATATAGTCCTCCCTCCTCAGCTGCAGCCTCTCTCCATCTCATGTCCTCTCCTGATCGTCTCATGTCTCTCCATATAGTCCTGTCTCCTCAGCTGCAGCCTCTCTCCATCTCATGTCCTCTCCTGATCATCTCATGTCTCTCCATATAGTCCTCCCTCCTCAGCTGCAGCCTCTCTCCATCTCATGTCTCTCCTGATCGTCTCATGTCTCTCCATAAAGTCCTCCCTCCTCAGCTGCAGCCTCTCTCCATCTCATGTCTCTCCTGATCGTCTCATGTCTCTCCATAAAGTCCTCCCTCCTCAGCTGCAGCCTTTCTCCATCTCATGTCTCTCCTGATCATCTCATGTCTCTCCATATAGTCCTCCCTCCTCAGCTGCAGTCTCTCTCCATCTCATGTCCTCTCCTGATCGTCTCATGTCTCTCCATAAAGTCCTCCCTCCTCAGCTGCAGTCTCTCTCCATCTCATGTCTCTCCTGATCATCTCATGTCTCTCCATATAGTCCTCCCTCCTCAGCTGCAGCCTCTCTCCATCTCATGTCTCTCCTGATCATCTCATGTCTCTCCATATAGTCCTCCCTCCTCAGCTGCAGTCTCTCTCCATCTCATGTCCTCTCCTGATCGTCTCATGTCTCTCCATAAAGTCCTCCCTCCTCAGCTGCAGTCTCTCTCCATCTCATGTCCTCTCTTGATCGTCTCATGTCTCTCCATATAGTCCTCCCTCCTCAGCTGCAGCCTCTCTCCATCTCATGTCTCTCCTGATCGTCTCATGTCTCTCCATAAAGTCCTTCCACCTCAGCTGCAGCCTCTCTCCATCTCATGTCTCTCTTGATCATCTCATGTCTCTCTTGATCATCTCATGTCTCTCCATATAGTCCTCCCTCCTCAGCTGCAGCCTCTCTCCATCTCATGTCTCTCCTGATCATCTCATGTCTCTCTTGATCATCTCATGTCTCTCCATAAAGTCCTCCCTCCTCAGCTGCAGCCTCTCTCCATCTCATGTCCTCTCTTGATCGTCTCGTGTCTCTCCATATAGTCCTCCCTCCTCAGCTGGAGCCTCTCTCCATCTCATGTCTCTCCCGATCGTCTCATGTCTCTCCATAAAGTCCTCCCTCCTCAGCTGCAGTCTCTCTCCATCTCATGTCTCTCTTGATCGTCTCATGTCTCTCCATATAGTCCTCCCTCCTCAGCTGCAGCCTCTCTCCATCTCATGTCTCTCCATATAGTCCTCCCACCTCAGCTCCAGCCTCTCTCCATTTCATGTCCTCTCTTGATCGTCTCATGTCTCTCCATAAAGTCCTCCCTCCTCAGCTGCAGCCTCTCTCCATCTCATGTCTCTCCTGATCGTCTCATGTCTCTCCATAAAGTCCTCCCTCCTCAGCTGCAGCCTTTCTCCATCTCATGTCTCTCCTGATCATCTCATGTCTCTCCATATAGTCCTCCCTCCTCAGCTGCAGTCTCTCTCCATCTCATGTCCTCTCCTGATCGTCTCATGTCTCTCCATAAAGTCCTCCCTCCTCAGCTGCAGTCTCTCTCCATCTCATGTCTCTCCTGATCATCTCATGTCTCTCCATAAAGTCCTCCCTCCTCAGCTGCAGTCTCCCCTTCTTCTGTGTCCTTGCTGCTGTTGTTTCTACTTCCTGCAATTGCCCTACTGGCATCCGTTCTACATGACCTGCCCATCTCACCAAACCTCCTGTTAAATCCAATTTCTTTCATTGATAATAATAATAAAGCTTATTGTCTGGCAGCCATAGCGGCTGAAAAGTACAATAAGAACATTACGACTGATAAAACAATGCATTAATGTATATTAGTAAAACTATATAGGAAGGCATAAATATATATAACTATATATGAAATTGTTACTAATTAGAATATCCGGTAAAAACAAATAAACAAAAACATAAAGTAGGATAAAATAAACTGTAAATAGCCTATGATATGAATACATACCTGTTGACTAATTAAAGTGTCAGAAAAATGTATCAAAGTAGATTATTAAAAATGTTAATGGGATATACAACCTGAATAAGTGAAATTATAACTCATTGGAATTTAGATCGTTCATCCTTTTCTCTGTACCCTCTTTATTCTTGTTATCCTTCAAACCCAATTGTTCTAACAAATTTGACGTTTCATTCGTTTAGTATATCAACACATTTTATACGGATGCACCTTATTAGAGGCATGTTCTATTTGCATACCTCTAAGTACATAACGGTACAATGGAATATGTTCCGATGAGCATAAGCAGTCAAATGGATTTACACCCAGTTGACCCATCAGATATCTAATCAACGTATTAACGAATGCCACGTCCACTGTATTCACGGATCAGATAACTTTGTATCGCTATTTTCTCCCGAAGCGTTAGCTCCGTTGCAAATGTCGGCCTTAATGAGAGCACTAATCTGTACCTAACAAAACATTAGCTAGCTACATTGGGTAGTTCTCATTATTTTCTTTGATACGGTATACAACGACGACAGATTGAACACCTGATTGAGTTGACAGGAGTATGAAGCCAATGTCTCTCCGATACGTCACAAGAGATCTGCGATATTACAGCGTAAAATAATAGTAATAGAACAACAAAAATAGAAGTAATAGAACAACACAAACCCAGCTTCACCGCCGGTTAAGGCAATAGTTAAGAACACCTTAGATATGTGTGTACGTGTTTTGACGCAGTATTGTAAGAAGCATATCTACGATGCAAATTTACACTAGAAAAATTACAGACGGGAGTATATCAAATGATAACAGAACTAATACATTCATAGAGACAAGTCCCTTTAAATAGACTACTATTCGTTTTTATTAGTTCAATCACTATCACGATAAACATGTTAATACTTTACATGTTGGGGCGCGGTGGCAGTACTGGTTGGGATCACACATACACACACACACACACACACACACACACACACACACACACACACACACACACACACACACACACACACACACACACACACACACACACACACACACACACACACACACACACACACACACACAGTCGAAAAAATAGCGGATCGAATCGTAGAATTTGCTTTACCATTTGGAAGCTGAGATGAAGTCGATGATTATATATAACGTGAATACAAACACTACACTAGTATGTGTGTTTATTTTACGTTTTACCCAGAACCGGCCTATCATCACAACATAACATTATCTGTTGTTTTGAAATGAAGCAATGAAATTGTAGTAGGACATTGGGCTATATCGACATATACGACCGTCCCCTAAGGCGGGCGGGAGTACAAGATGTCTGCCTACCTGCGTCACAAAGCCACAAGGAGTACCCTTTTCGTGCACGGTTCTAATCTGATCCTACGTAATGGTAGACAGCAGCCAAAGGCAGAGTAAACACGCTGACAAAGACGCAGTCGAAAGAGAGGACCTAGACATGGTATTGTCGATAGAACCGTGTCATTGTCGTAGACAGTGACAGTGCTCATTAATTACACTTTATCGTTGATGACAAACTGCCAAATCACAGCATGCCGAAGTTCGACTCGGTGCCTTAATTTAGGCAGTGCGTGATACCCGGCCTGGCATTTGTGGTATCGTAGCGACGGGTTCTGAGACCTGTTTTATCTGGCCGAATCGACAACGCGTTTACATCTACACGGGGCAAACAAATGGACGGATTCGTCTCGCACGCAATGGACCAATTGAGCGACCTGCCTCGTGCGTTAAGGTTAAACCCACCCAGTCATTAGCTGTTACAGACTTGACCCGATCGTTGTGACGATACGAAGCCATTGAAACGTATCCCGTCTGCACAGCCAACTCGTGACGTCAGACGACGCCTTGTGATTGCAATCAGATCTCGCTACACAGACAGACGACTACGGGAGGTGTATTTAAAAATATTACCTATTTTTTCTTTAGAGTACATTTAGCTTAAGAACATTTCTACGACAGCTGCTTGCGCCGAGCACACGCAGACGCACCCGCTTTCACACTCACATGTGCACTCATATGCACACTTATATGTACACAAACGCACGCATCATGAGCGGTCCCTCGAAAAGAAGATGACGTCTTCCAATGTCGGTTATGTGTCCGGAGGTGACTCAAGACCTCGATTCTTGATCTGCAGATCTTGTTGCAGGAGGTGTCAGATGGAAGGGAGTCGAGAAGATGTTGAGACATCTCCCTCTCCTTTCTCCTCTGCCGTTTCGCCGCCTCGTGAAGTAGACGGTGTGTCTCAAATTTGGTCGTTGCCTGGTACATACATACTAGGGTGCCAAAGTGAACGGTCCGCAGATATATGTTCGCGGGTATTTATGTCAATTTGGCCTTTCTTTATTTAATGTTTAACACTGTCTTTGAATACTTTTCTCTGGCTGTCACGTGTTCTCGTACTACGTGTTAGTTGTTCAAAAAGTACTTGTCGGGAGAGACGGTTGTCCGACATTCTAATACAGTGGCCAGCCTAGCGGAGTTGGTTCTGCATTACCATTGTCTCAATACTGCTTGTGTTCGCCTTCAAGAAGATGCTAGCATTGGTGCGGCGATCTTCCGATCGGATACAAAGTATATCTCTGAGGCAACGGTGGTGGAATTTCTCCAGGGTCTTAGATGACATCGATAAGTTACCCACGCCTCGCTCCCGTAGAGTGGTAATATAAATAGTTTTGTAGACCATCACCTTAGTATCTTTCCTGAGATTGTGGTTATCGATAACCCTAATCCCACGCACGTACGCACACACGCACGAACGCACGCACTCACGGACACACACACACACACACACACACACACACACACACACACACACACACACACACACACACACACAACACACACAGACACACACAGACACACACAGACACACAGACACACAGACACACAGACACACAACACACACACACACACACACACACACACACACACACACACACACACACACACACACACACACACACACACACACACACACACACACACACACACACACACACACACACACACACACACACACACACACACACACACACACACACACACACACACACACACACACACACACACACACACACACACACACACACACACACACACACACACACACACAATAACCATACACTACACACAAAACGAATCACATATGAAAACTGACCCTAAAAAAATTATTTATACACTGCCACAATATTCGTCACTGAAATAGCCTGCTATGTTAGACAATGTTTATATAAATTTATTCTAGACATTAAGCATGGCCATCGTGATGATAATGCATCATGAACCGCGCTCTATTCTTAAGTGTAAAAGGCGTATTGCTTCATAACTTGCGCGATGTGATTACCTTAATCCGTTATGTTCTGTGATCGAGCGTGACACTGTTTAGGCGTATCTGTAAACAAGTTAATCGTTTGGAATGTAGACAACGGAACAAGGAAGTAAAAAGTAAGCAATCAGGAAAAGAAACACGTGGAAGAATTCCTGGTGAAACGTAAGCTCTGCATTACATACCATACAAACATACGTACATCTTTATCAGTATATTCTAGAGCAGGTATAACATAATACAGAATAATAAATGAATATGATATATATATATATATATAAAATATATATATATATATATATATATATATATATATATATATATATATATATACATATTAATATATATATATATATATATATATATATATATATATATATATATATATAATGTATATATAATGATATATATATATACATATGTAATATATATGTACATGTATATACAATAAGACGTATCTGTATTATGTTATACCTGCTCTAGAATATACTGATAAAGATGTACGTATGTTTGTATGGTATGTAATGCAGAGCTTACGTTTCACCAGGAATTCTTCCACGTGTTTCTTTTCCTGATTGCTTACTTTTTACTTCCTTGTTCCTTGTTACATTAAACGATTAACTAGTAAGTGGCAGATAGTCCATTAATAATATATATATATATATATATATATATATATATATATGTATATATATATATATATATATATCATAATATAATATCAAATATATATATACACACAATTATGTAATATATATATATATATATATATATATATATATATATATATATATATAATATTTTTATTATATTATGTTATGTTACGTTACGTTACGTTACGTTACGTTACGTTACGTTACGTTACGTTACGTTACGTTACGTTACGTTACGTTACGTTACGTTACGTTACGTTCGTTCGTTCGTTTGATTTGTTATAATAATAATAATAATAATATATATATAGTATATCATAATATAATATCAAATATATATATATATGTGTGTATGTATGTATATGTAATATATATATATATATATATATATATATATATATATCATATATATCATATATATATATATGTGTATTGACATAGATACTTCTGATGTAAGAAATATGTTATACTTAAGAGTTAAGACAGTTCTTGTAGCGATATACTTCTACACTATGTTCTACTAATATTGCATAAGATATTGTACAATGAAAAGTGTGAGATAGTTAAATTAGTTTTCATATTATTGACCGTTCTTTGGTACAACATATTGCATTATTTATGCAAATTTGTGCACTGGCGCTTCAGATACGTTAATTGATAATAAAGCGTTATTCTATCTCACGGTAATACAATAATTTTGCACATTTTTCTAGCAATTTATCTAAGATTTCTAGAACATTTCTATTTTGTTTTTGGTAATACATGCGTAAAGTTCTGGCGACATTGTTATGCTGACAATAATGACTAACACATAGACTGATAGACATCGCTATTTAATATCAGCACGGACACGGCGACGTTCTTGCATCGACACGGAACTCGAGATGGTCCAAAAGCTGAATTCTTCGTAAGCGTCACGCATGGACAGATCTGCGACAATATAATAAGACTGCCTTTTCAGACGAGTTTGACTGTGGAAGCAACACCAGACACTCCTGGAACTACCGGGAATTGTGCGGACCGACCGAACACAGACAGCGGCGACAAAGCGACTGCGCAGAAGGCGATAAAACCGGATCGGGTTGCAACGCCGGTCGCGGCTCTGTTCAGCCGCGCGTGACGATGTTTGACGTTTAATAATTGAGCGCGCTGCGACCTGGGCTGGCTGGTACAGGTACACGGGACATGGCTGGAGCGACGCACAGGGACAGGCGAGCTGCGCCGTAGCACCATCTCGGTGAGTGAGGTATTTTAAGTAACGATCCATACTGTTGTTGTTATGTGTCATTTATTTTCACTATATCATATGATAATGAAATGTATGTATTTTGTTTGTCTTATTCTGACCTAGTTATGTTCAGGGGCGGGCTTGGCTTGGTGTTTGTAAACCACCTGGTTTCTGCCTAGCAATCTCCCTCTTGGATGTCAGTCGGTGAAACTTAATTCATAACTGTTGTTCTTGCTATGGAATCAGCTTATTTTCATATAGTGTTGGTTTTTCGTTTTTCACGTGCATATTCTGAAATATATTTGTATAATTAATGCTTCAGTCAGGCTTCTCAGTTATATTTATATATTAGGCTGTGCTGCACAATTCCATGTTTTCTATTTTTTAAATACAGCATCTTAATAATAGCATGGTATTAATCTTTATTACTCACCTTACGGAAAGTTGCGTCGTTCTCTTAGTCACATTTCATTTGCAATTTTCTTAGCACGATGTTAGAGGTACATCTTAATCTGCTGTTCTTCAATGCATGTCTTGCATATTCATATACATTTTTACTATAGTATAATATTTACATTCTCCGGATTGTGTTTTCTTCCTACAGGTGCAATGTTAAACATCAACATATTTGAAAGTATAATTAGCCTGAATGAATTCAATAAATGTATTTACATAATAATTATATTAATGTGATCTACAATGTTACGATTTATAATAGTTATTGCAAATACATCATATGCGGATATCGTAATTACATTAAACGATTGAGTGATAGTCGTTCTAAAACGACTTAGGTGGAATTAATCACAAATGTTCAGCATACACCATAACTCTAATATAGAATGATTCAATGTTTCCTGTGATTTTTATGTACTATTTTGATTCGCTTAAATGTTAGAAACTATGTCCAGTTCGCAGTTTCCCTTGTCGTTTATACCGACTTTATTATTTTTTGTTATTACTATTTTCAGTACAGATTTAAAAATGCAAGTGAATGTACAAAATTAATGCAAGTGGCATAATCTGCCAAAATTATATATAAATATATTGCTAACCAGCCCTTATGAACTCCTGTTTTTAATTTCGTTGTTCCCGATGTTTGTTTCATTTCCCCTATGTATTCTCTTCTCGTGTAAATCTTTTACTGTGGATTTCTAACGTCTCGAACCTTCAAATGATATATCCCTTCAGGTGACATGTTTAACGTTTCTGCGCCAATCTATAATTTAATGATTGTGCCTATAACAAGTCCCAGTGGTTTTTAAAGGCTTGTTTAAATAAACTCGTCATTTCTATCCACATACCTTGCACCTATAGATGTAGTTGTCTTGCGAGTTCGAACCTTTATAAGTGCACGTCTGCATCCGGTAGTAAGATATGTTGTTTTCAAAAACCAGCGTTCTTTATTCGGCGGTCGCGTTCACTTCTTAAACAGCGACAAAAGAAACGTAATGAAGTGTACTCATGACAGAGTAACATAAGCCCCGGTGTGTGACTCATGGAGACGTTATAGATATTATGTGAGAACATCGGCCATTACACATGTGTTCACCTTGTTCTAAGACATGTTGTAGAACCTGTTGTTGCGTTTTATGTTTGGGATGCATTATTACTTTGTAGCGACAAGCGTACTACACGGCGCAATGTGACAGGTTGTAAATGCATACCATAGTCAGAATTGTATATGAAATACGATATAGCATATCAGCCAGGGTTGTATCAATGATTGTGCATGGTTGACCTATTTGTTTAAATTATTTAAACTTCAACTAGTTTGGCATGGGGACTATATTCAAAACCACTAGCAATGTCAGGAGTTACGGAGGTAAACCCAATGTTTATCACTTGTAAAATAAAAATGTACTGGCTGTTGGTATAATGCAATGGGAACTAAAATGCATAATTAATACAGACACATTATTTAGAGATGAAAATTAGAAACGAACGCGTCATGTGAGTGGCGAGTACAAATTTGTCTTCATTTGCTTATGGGAACATGGGGAACGTCCATTTAACTGTCGTGGTCCTTACGTGATAAGTTATGGTTGTATGGGATCACCATTCTGATTCGTCGTTCATATTCCAGATAAACACAGGCGCGACTAAATTGTAAACCAGGTGAGATGGTGAAATTAAATATGCGTAAATGGCTTCGCGTGCAAAACATGTTCTGTAAATATATTTGTTAAATACAGTAATGGTATAGTTCGTCCAAAATACAAGAAAAGCTAGATTTTCTCCCCGAAAGCAGCAATGTTGACATACATATCAGTGCGTATTTTTCTTTGAGTGTACACGACTGAACAAGTTTAGCACGCGGGCTAGTTAATCACGTTACTTCGGTCAGTGGTTGCGACTTAAAATATAAACAAATTCATGAAGCGGCTTTGGCGAGTATTTTCTTTTGCCTCGACTTGCACGCAAAAGGAACTTTTATTTTATGTTTTTGTCCGTTAATTTACATCTAAATTGCAGCTAATTAGTCCCGAACATTGCCACATTGTAATAAAACACGGCTAGTGGGAATTGATTTGTTTCTTAATGTTGTTGTTAATACATTGCGTGTTAGCCATAAACATACTGAAAACGAGACAGTATGAGTAATATATATATATATATATATATATATATATATATATATATTTTTGTGTGTGTGTGTGTGTGTGTGTGTGTGTGTGTGTGTGTGTGTGTGTGTGTGTGTGTGTGTGTGTGTGTGTGTGTGTGTGTGTGTGTGTGTGTGTGTGTGTGTGTGTGTGTGTGTGTGTGTGTGTGTGTGTGTGTGTGTGTGTGTGTGTGTGTGTGTGTGTGTGTGTGTGTGTTTGTGGTATCCTACAAAACTATCACCTTTCTAACCCTATTTAAAGGGCATGGTAAAATGTTATGTAAAATGCAGGGGTGTAGTATAACGCCGAATTATTGATTGAGAGGGGTGTACCTGGATGGGATGAAATATTGCACAAGTGCTGTTTCATTATTATGTATAGTCATTCTTGTTTCTCAGATTAAGCCATTCTTTACACTGCAACGGATGCCTAATTTCAATTAACATATTTCACGAATGTTTACATAGAAATGTCTAATTAAAAAATCTCCAAATAGTGAGACGACTTCACAGTAATATTTGAAAATAAGTTATTGTTATTAGTAGTAGTATTGCTGTATCATTTGTATAATTGATAATTCACGTCGTGTCAATGTACCAAAGTCAATATGTTTGGGTTTCGTTTCGTATATGTAACCAATCGAAGTAAAGCATTTTTCGTGTGGAGATCCTGAAAAAGCACTAAAATGTTTATGTACAATACGTTACTATGCGTGGATCTATAAAAATTATACAGGTGGCCGCCATTTTGGGTGGCCATAGTCCGGCCCGGTATCTTCAAGTCATCTCGCTGTCTGTGTGTTCATTTAAGATCATTCTGAAGTTCATCAACTAACATTACTTCATGTACTCTTTCTTGAAGTTTTCACACCCACGTAATGTCCTAAACCGATTTACACATATATTCGTTTTAATCCCCGTGTCTGTCTATAGCTTCGTTAAACCTGATTCTTTTCTCATAATTAACATGACAATACTTATTAATTAGGTCGCCATTAATAAACGATTGACGCTTTCCAACCTTGCTAATTACGTAGTTTGTTGTAACCAGACAGATGAGAAAAAGATATATATTCCACCTGTGCTTCTGTCCAGGTGCGCTTGGGTGACAGACCTTGGCCTACACACCACTTACGTCCAGTGCGTGCGAGTGGAAACGCGCCTCTAATCGATGCGGTTTGACCGTTTGGCTGCTCTCACAAAGTAACAGCTAATTATTCAGGCGTGTGAAAATACGTTACAACTGATTAAATATGTATTGCAGTTCTTCACAGATGTCCATTTTGTCTGGCAGTGCGCAATTCTAGCGGCCTGAAGTAGAGCAAAACTAAAGTTAGCCTGACGAGTCTGAATGCTCGCAAAGAAGCGACTTCGGCTCCGTTCGCTGTGGGTTTGAGATACGAACAGACGCCATTGTGAGCGACACAAAACGTGGCTCCGGCTGCGGGATCCGGAGTTTTTTGTGATGACCAACAATGCGAATCGATAAGCGCAATCCAGTCACGGCATGTCGTCGCGCACGCGCGTTGCGCATCCGCCGGCCGACCGTTCTCATTACATAAAGTCAGTCTGAGGTGACACGGAATCGAGGAGTGGCCTGCGACTGCGCATGCGCGGCGAGCGCAATCATTAAACGTCATTACATAAAGTTGGCCCGGGGCGATGCGGGCGAGCTTTGTTGCTATCGAACTCGCATCAACGCCCCCTGGCGTGACGCACGGCAGTCGACGAATACCGTCGCGTCATTGTCGGAATGTCGACTTATCGCTGGCTGGCATCGGCGGAGTCGCCGGCGTTTGTCATAACTATATATGTCTATGTGGCACTCGGTAGCGCTCCAACAGAGCGACAGATGTCACACGGGACGGACGTGTTGTGTCCACTGGATACATCCGGCGCTAGCGACGACCATGTCATTCCTTCGACCGTCGCCACTGGACACACACCGATGACTCTGTCGCTCTTCTGTTTCTTCGCTACTCAAAGTGGGCTCGTTAGCTCTGTTTTATCACCGAGTGTTGTTTTCGCAGCGACTCTCGTGGTAGCAGCTTTCTGGTGTTTGCGAAGGGAACGTCTTGGGCAGATATGATCATCCAACAGACGTGAGAAATTTGTCGTGCGTAGGGAGAATAGACTACTTGTCTCGTTGTTGCAGTACTAGGCACTTTTACCTGCCACAGGTAAGTATGTAGTGATAAGAATGACCTAGCGTAATGAAACTCGCAAAATTTGATTTTTTATGCGTGTAGAAGTGGAAAATACTGGGTTTTCTACGTCGTTGTCGCGTCTTATGGGCAAAGGAATGGAAATGTTTGTCTCTTGTCAGAACTGACAAAATATTGCTTGGATATATTTGAACTTTGGCTAAGGTCTAATTTAAGAAAGTTGTTGCGTGATAAACCATTTATGGAAATATTAGTTGAAAGAACGTATGTATTTTTGGTGAGCAAAAACAATATTTGTTAAAAAATATAATATCCCTTTATCAGTGTAATCGACAGTTGTGAAATTTGGTGACAAAGACATCATAATTATGTTGCATTATTAAATATGGTTAATCATTGACAAACACCAGTGCGTGCGAAAACGGAGTTACGATAGGACGCTAACATATCGTGACACCTGAACTGGCCATATGACACGTCACGTAGTCATGGAAACAACGCCACCACGACGCCATCTTGTTCGTCTGGAACGAAGGGACGGCAGTTTGACAGGCACACGCTAATGCGTCGCTATAATGTTGCTAAATTTGTGTTTTCAATAATTAATCGGTTGTTCTAGTGAGGCTTATCGTTTGCGTATGCTCGCATACCGAAAGCCGGCATCAATTATGTAGTTCAACGTCGCGTCTGATATCGCCCTAAAAACGTTGACATGACATATCAATACGAAGCGAATCGCACGACAGAAGCCGGAAATATTCCAAGGTAATCGGAATTAAACCACGCTTCCAACAACGTTGTGTTTGTCATCGCAAATAATGAATGGTAAACTGCTAAATATATAATTGTATGGGCTCCACAAACGACAACGTGAATATGATCTGTCGTAGACAGAAATTTCTCATACTAAACAAACCAAAAGTTCTTTTAATTATCAACACCAGCCTCGCTAGTGTTTCTTCTTTTGTTTGTAATCATAAATATACATCATAAATTACTCAAATGCCTGTGTGTGACAGTGCGAATAGCTAGTCTGAATTGTGATACATGCGCGAGTAGATTTACATTTCTGTATGAAATATAAATGAAATATAATGTAGATCGCGATGCTATCTGGTTTCACATACTTGTAGGCGTAGACACCGACCAAAGTGTAACGTAATACGTAAAATGTTAAAATAATGTTTACGTGATATAGTTTGAAATTATAACTGCAGTATGGAGCTAATAGGAACTGTGCTTAATTAAACTGTTTAATCAACAAAAAGTAGGTAACAACAAGTGCAAATAATGTTGGCAAATATTACTTTTTTCTTAACAAACTTATTATGTATTATCAATTTGATAACATTGATCATACTGTATAATTTAAACTACACATTGATCATACTACACATTGATCATACTGTATAATTTAAACTAAGCTACCGTTTTAATCGAGTCAGTAAACGAACAATTTTTTGTGCATTAAATGTGTAATTCAACGACGTCACTCAGACATTAACGCAAAACATTGTATTGGTCGGATCAGTTACAACTGTTTAGACAATGAATTACTTTCAAAACACCAATCCAATTTATTAATTATGCAGGCCAATTACCAAACGCGGTGTCGTGATTTCCATGGTGTTATTATCGGTCTTTTAATATATAGAAATATGTGTTTTCCGATCAAAGGAAAGAATTTAGCTGTTCTCGGGTACGACACCTTAGTTTGTAGGGGTACTTATACATAATACAGATGTGTTTAGGCAAATATTACCCGTCATTGATAGCACCCAGTCTGCTGTGTCGCAGCATAAGTACAGGAAACTCTAGCAATCCTCTTATATCAGCACATCCCCATTACAGGCTCACACGGGTACGTTGGATGATGTTCCATTTCTATCTTAGGAATGTTTGTAGTCGGTGACCGGGCTCGAACAAGTACAGACGCAGTACACATCATATCTCGCCAGCGATCGCTGTCACTGTTTGGACGAGCGGAAACAAGAGCGTCTATTTAGCCCGGGCTAGTCGACACGAGATCCGGCCGATTTGAGGCCACGTCTGCCGGAATATTTTCTTTCAGATAGCGCTGTAATTATGGCGATTATTGTAGTCGTACTAATGAATGGTCTGGCGCCGCGCATAAACTATCAAGTTTACCGTCGGGACAATGCTGAGGACACAGACGGGCGCACGGGTTCGTTCCGTTCCCCAGCTCGGTCGCTCTCCGTTCGACCCAGTCGCCCTATGCAAACCAGTCGGAACAGACGCGGTTGCGAACTGGATTCGTTACAAAGCGAGTCGGTTGCGGAGACGAAGTGTGTCAAACCGCGGGCGACACGCAGTGGCTTGCGTTCAACTGTAAGTAACTACGAATCAATGCGGCCTTGTTCCACTTGCGTGCCAAACCTCGTGACAGACGTTCGTAGTTATGTTAGCATTTGCTGCAGTAGCAGCATCAGCTGCGCTAGCTGTCTGGTGTGGTGGGAACCACAACCGCAGCAATGACACAACAGCAGCTGTTGACAACTGGTGTCCGGTGTCACCAATAGTAATAGCGGTAAAGGTCATTCACCGCGCGATATTTGGGACGGTGTAAATGAAAGAAGTCTTCCGTGAGCTTGTCTTGTCAGATACACTTCATAACTCATAGTAACATCCCTAGTTCGATGATCTGTTTGTTTTTGAGCCCAAGGGTGTATTCTGTCTAGCAGTCACAAGAAGTTACTTTATTTATAAACAGGTCTTTAGGTGACGTCCTTAAGTGACCAGATGGAAAGCAGGCGCGAAGGAGGAGTGGGAGAGAGAGAGGGGGGAGGGAGAGAGAGGGAGAGAGAGAGAGAGAGGTAGAGAGAGAGGGAGAGAGAGGGGTAGAGAGAGAGGGAGAGAGAGGGAGGGAGAGAGAGAGAGAGAGAGAGGAGGGAGGGAGGGAGGGAGAGAGAGAGAGAGGGAGAGAGAGAGAGAGGGGTAGAGAGACTGATAAAGAGAGAGAGACAGAGAGAGAGAGAGAGAGAATCGGAGGTGAGCAGAGATTGAAAGAGCGGGGGTAGCTGTAGAGAGAGTGCTAAAGAAAGAGCGAGAGGTAGATAGGTAGATAGGTAGATAGGTAGATAAATAGATAGATAGATAGATAGAGAGAGAGAGAGAGAGAGGAGAGAGAGAGAGAGAGAGAGAGAGAGAGGAGAGAGAGAGAGCAGAGAGAGAAGCAGGGGTCAAATGACAGAAAGAGGAATAGAGAAATAGAGAGGGGTGCAGGGGAGAGAGGGAATGGCGAGAGGGAGCCCGTACGGCCACGAACCAAGACGCCTTCTAGAAGTGTCTCCCTGTCACCGTCGAGAAGTCTGTGATGTCAGCAATAGCAGTGCAGGTAGTTGTGTGTAGCTGACGTCACAACTACCCGTTCTGTTAATGTTGCTTATGCAGAGCTAACATCAAACCGACAAACAGCGGACCCGTCGCCACTGAAGACACACGCGGCAGGTGAGTCACAACGATGGCAGTTTGTTTCTCAGATTACCGGAAGTAAACAATGGATATTGTCGTTTAACATAAGAAACTTGAAGACGTTATATTACAGGATTATATTTTATGAACAAGTGCAATTGTATTGCTTGTACATGTACTGTATTTTCGGCGTTTACAGACATGGTTAGGGTGTAGATATTTTAATTTTTAATTATCTTTTCTAACCTGATCATACAAAGCATAAAATGGTTCAATTCGTTACGTTAGTGCTAATCGGCGTTATGCAGCATAATTCTCTGTGGTACTATCGACGACATGAAATACATATACTCATTTAATAACTATTTCTGTACCTATTTTGTACGGCATACCTCTTTAATCCAATAATAGATCATGGTTGGCAACGCTTAGATCCGATGTATATTATATAATTTGTTGAGAAATTAATAGGAGCAGTGTTTGTAAACAACGTTGTACTCTTATATCTTACTTACTTACCTACTTATACTTTAGAATGCCTTGATCGTTTCGTGCATTTATTGACCCGAGTAAGAAATAAGAGTTTTACATGTACATGAAACGATTAGGCAGTTAAAACGTTATTCACCAGCATTCCGACAGTCCTTATTAACTACTGCGGTTTGGAGACAACCATCATATATATATATATATATATATATATATATATATATATATATATATATATATATATATATATATATATATATTTTTTGTATGTATATGTGTGTGTTAATCCATGCAACTTCGCCGATGGGAACGCTAACCTGTATTGGAATAACGTCACAGTGAAAGAAGATTGGGTGTAACTGACGGCAATCTATGATACGTGGGCATGTGGAGGAATTGCGATGATCTTGCGCGACAGAGTTGGGGAAAATTTCCTGAAGAACTCTACGTGATTGAGACATGTGTTGGCTAAGCCTTGTGCAATGAACGATGTACGGACTGTGGACGTGTGAGAGTCTATAAAAGCACAGACAAACTATTATAGTTTCTCTCGTGTGACAAATAAAAAGAAGTCGAAATGGTCAGAACCTATTAATTATTTATGAAGGATGTTAAACAGTATAACAGTTTGCGATGTCTTATAACTAATCTGAATGATAATATTAAGCAATTACTGTTTGTTTAACTTCGCTATTGTGCAATGGTGAATGTTGTACTTCTGTCGTAGTTTATTAAACATTTAAAATTACATTCTGACTTTGTTTTCTATAGACTCAAATCCAAAGAGTTGCCAATATGCAGCAAGCCGAATTAATTATCGATGATTGGTCACCAGCATGACGTTACAAAATAGTTATGATCAGATAGTTAGAATACTCTATGATAAATGTGTTTTCAATTCTACAGACTGTACATTCGGCATGCACTTTTAGAATAACTAAGCACGAATTCCCCTCGTTTTAGCTAGACGTGTAAAAGAAGACACAACAAAGATGACTCCCTAATCGTGAACCTCAAAGAATGTTGCCTTGACGCTGGAGTTAATAATGTTATCTTTTATGTGTAGCATGATATGTAAACTGAATACTCACAATATGCAGATATCTGAAAACTAACAGAGACGACGAATACCATTGTATGTTCATTATATGCATGTAACGTGTTGTGTCTTCACCAAAATGAGTTTCAAAAGTCACTCTGTGTCCGTCAGTACAACTTGTAGACATGTGGAATTTGGTAGCGAGTTATGAACCGGAGCAATTTGTTCTAATTGGCGTCGTATTTGCTCACGGCGACTGTGGCAACGTCGACTACAAAGCAGCCGGTTCCATTCCTGCAGCGCCGTCTTACGTTTCAACCGCACCCGTCACGCTATCGACACAGCTACCGGGGCAACGCCGTGAGACCAACGGAACGTCGGCAGATAGCGCACTTGACCAGGTCGACTCACGAGAATGACCGGCCGTATCGAGGCGAATCTGCGATGTATATCTGCCAGCCAGCGTCGGGTTATCGGGTGGACATCGGCATAGCGCCGACAGCGCGCCGACGGGAGCTTTTGTGAAGTTGGCGACGCCGGTGTAATCTCCTGCAATCTTGACAGAAGAAAAACTGGCGTCGTGTAAAGGCGAAGAATCGACTGTTCTGTTCTGTTCTGATCTGTTCTGTTCGCGTCAGCCCGGGCCAAGGCGACGTGGCGTGGCTCGGCTCTAGCGCACTGGGCTGATGGCGGCAGATTCGTACGGCCTATTGTCGGTCGCCTGGAGGCCAGACGTCGCTGTCAGACCGGCACGAGGCCGGGACGGTCTTCACCCGTAGCGAGCGCCAGCAAGCCGGGCGCTTTGAAGTCAGGCAGTCGACGATGAACCCGCAGCGGTCGTGATACAGCCGCGGTGCAGTGGATCTGTACACGCGTTGGTGGTTGCGTGTGGATGGACTCGGGAACCAGCGGAGAAGTTGGGTGTGGCTGTCATGTGGTCTATCTGTCCCCGAGGGTGAAGAGTATTACAACGAACCATTCGGGTTTTGAGTCATTGTGGTTGGAGGAGTCGTTGTGCTTACTGAACATACCGCTTGAGAAATGGGCGTTGTAGTTTACTTGTGGCTGTCCGCCTATTACGATAGGGAGATATGAGTCTCACACAATGTAAGCACACACAGAATGTTCGTTTTGACACGAAGTCGTATTTGTTGAACAGAACAAACATTGTACAACAGTTCAATAGGACAAAACTCACTGTGCCATTTTGTCGTTCGCGGCAACCTGGCAGATATTTAAACAGGCATACAAGAGGCGGACAGCAAGATTGACAGGAACAAAAACAGTCTAAACAAAAGCCTGAAAGAAGGAAAGACAGCCAACCAGACAGACAAACAGACTGACAGACATGCATGCTAACAGGTACATAGACATAGTGAGCCACGGCAGCCGTAGGCCTTGTCGACATAGAAACTTCAGTCGTTAAAATTAACCCGAACAATACAGAACATATCCCGTTACCATGACCTTATTCAACTCACGATAGCATAGAACACACAAAAACATACGTAAACAAACACTAATCATAAAGCTATGCGAATCAAATCTGGGATCATCTTGGTGTGTGCAGCCCATTGGGAAACCTCGAACAACTTCCGTCAAAATGGCGCCGGAAAGGGCAGATTTGCTAGTGGATGAAATGTAAAGCGCTGCCCGAGGACTAGAATAGGCGCCTTATACAATAATATTTCTTTACCCTGCAATCTGAAAATGTATCCATATATTACTTTATCGTCACCGGAAATGACAACATCTGAACAAAAGAATACAACGATAACCGTAATCTGGGAGTTGTTATTACATGAAACCCAGTTACAGTTAAAGGTTTAGATCGTTGTACGATGTCCTCACAGGAAGTGCCACACTTTCGACCATAGTGTTTTGTGAATCCAGTTTGGAAACCTCTTCGCGTCACGTGATTATGGTAGCAAATCCCACACATGTCTATCTATGAGGTTGGCCAGTTGACACAAGCCCAAAATAAGAACTTACACAGATCCAACGTAACTAATGAATCCACCACGTGACCTGCTGCCTAGCAACCCGATTCGTTAAACTTATAAAATGGCTGACGTAGGCTCTAATGGTAAAAACGTCGGATATTCCGTCGTATGTTTGGTAACGAAATGATGCCTGTAAACGAGAAACATCGTAGTAACATTGGTAAACGAGAACGAATTAAAAGTACATCCACCCAAAACACAGTTCTTAAACACTATTAGATACACGCCTACATTATAACAATGAACACTATTTGAGGCCTTTGTTGCGCGTTAAAAACCGTTTTTCTCTCTCTCGAACAGACGGCGTTACCTGGCAGCGAGTATCACGTGAACTCGCACGTGTGTGGTGGCGCCCCTAGCGGCTGCGCATTTATCAGCTCAACAAATCGACTGTGACGTCTGCATGTTGTTTGTTACGGCAGCCGATGGTCATGATAACCTTGTCGGTTCCTCACGAGCACACGCGCAATCTAATCGATCTCGTACCCTGGGAACGACCCGGCAGTTTCAAAAGAGAGGGCGCATAGGCAACATTTGCACTGGTAGATAAGGCGTACGATGTGCGTGCATTAAACCACTTCTTATTTCATCGAGCCGATAAAAATGGCTGCCGAATGGCCGCCGATGTTAATCTGAGCAAGACATGGTCCAGTGCCGAGACGGGCCAGACGTCTGCGTATGCCCAGCTCGTCTGGAAAATGTAGTAGTGATGTACGAGAATCTTGTTAAATGAAATGGTTGTGGTTAACGTTGATTACAGTCACCGGTGACGTTTTAAGAATAGTGTGTCTGTGTGTGTGTGACCATACGTATACATTCATATACATTTTCAATCGCTATGATTGCCGAGAGTGACAAAAACAATTATTATTATTATACATGCATTTATTATTCATTTTGTACTCATTACCCGTATTTCATATGTTTTATTGCTGTCATTTTAAATACTCTGTATGTTGTTTATGTTTTATGTCTCGTTGCTTTACACTTGTTTGTCGGAAAATAGCTCAGATGAGCTAATGTTGTCAAATTTACATGTAAACCGACGTTAAATAAAGCTTCTTGTATCTTGTACATACATATATAATTTGTATAACTGTAACAAGTGCATCTTCTTGCCAGCCTTCACATCGGGTTTGCTTCTTCTACACAATCAGGCTTCTTTTAGTGTGTCTGTCCATGTGCGATCACGCAGTTTGTGTGTGCGTGTTTTCTTTGATATCGTGCCAATAGTATAACTTCTCTGTTATCACTCCTCTGTCATCACTCTTCTATTATCACTCCTCTATTATCACTACTGTGTTATCCCTCCTCTATTATCCCTCCTCTATTATTCCTCCTCTATTATCCCTCCTGTGTTATCCCTCCTGTGTTATCCCTCCTCTATTATCCCTCCTGTGTTATCCCTCCTGTGTTATCACTCCTCTGTTATCACTCCTCTGTTATCACTCCTCTGTTATCACTCCTCTGTTATCACTCCTCTGTTATCACTCCTCTATTATCACTACTGTGTTATCCCTCCTGTGCTATTATTACTATCTCAATAAGAACTACTTATCGCTTTGAGAAACAGAGAAATAACCCTTTATACGTCAAAGTATTAATATGGTTAACCAAATTTACTGATAGAAAGTTTATTCTTTTGGTGTCCAAGAGTGTTACATTGAAAGAAAAGTTTAAACTAGCAATTAGAATTAGTCTAATCGTATTTTTTTCATTTCATGTATGCATTCCGGGTACGTAAATCGATATACTTGTGTCTTAGTATATAATACTATATATATATAGCTTGTCGGATATCATTCAATGTAATACAACTCTATCTGATTTAAACTACCGTGCCACTTCAAAAGCCTCAATTTGCCATTTTCCTCTCGATGTGGTTAGAATTTTGCTCGAACATATTTCATATTCAACCTAACCACCATGGGGTATCTCTCAAAAGATAATGTAATGTTAAGAACATTAAACAAGTGATTGTATGAGTTCAATTCATTTGAATAAAATCAATTCAATATTCAAAAAATTCACAACGTGTAGAGCACGACATTGTCCCGGTTTCATAATCGCGCCTTACAACGTTTAAGTTGACATGAGAGTTTTATTTCGTGTGAATTTTCCGTACGTCGAATACGAAATTGTGGAATTTTACGGACCAACCCAGTTACCAATTTGCTTCGAATTGGAAAATCACGATACATTTCAAATGTTCTACGTACGTTATACAAGTGTATCACCGTACGTTATACAAGTGTATCACCATACGTTATACAAGTGTATCACCGTATGGCAACATAATGGCTGTCGCTGTCGGAATACTTTGGCGCTAGCAAGTTATTTACATAACCAATCGGTTTCGGTTTGACGTTGACGTTGTCTACTGCAGACTGTACGCGACACTTAGTTGTTTCTAAAACGTCGACTTCCAGTCTTACACGTGGCATCTTCGGGTTTGTCAACAGAGAATGACTTGCATTTCTGGCTTCAGATTCTGATAATAAAACGCCCTAGGCATGTAACATTCTCAGTCAACGTCCACATATATACCAGGTCAGGAGGACATATTTCGAAGGGCATGTCGATGGTCAAGGCAATGAACAGATTGATTAGCCTTGTGTTGCCGATCAGATAACAACTCAAATTGGAAGTCATGTGCGCGACCCAGCCATGTCCTCGGGATAACACCGGTATCGTGCATTGGGTGTCTGCTGTACTTACTTTTGATTTTAGTAAGTCTCCCGTCCCATAGAACGTTTTTGTTGGAAACATTTCATTTTCATTTGTACTGTGTTTGATTTTTCAATATTTGTATGTATATAGTTCGCAGTGTGTTGCAATGCTTTTGGACAACTAAAACTATCCTTTTCCTTACTAATGGTCGATGGCTGCTCTTATACAGTCCGTGCGAACAGTAGCAGCGTATTGGTTATTTCAGTTGCATTTGTGCTGTTAGAACCCTTAACGTTGTGATTGTCTGGACCTCCACACATCATTCGTCACCCATAACTACCCCTCGAACCAAGGGTGTAAAAAATCAATAGCAGGAAACAATCGTTGGCCAATTGTACATCACACCGTTTGTAGTTGCATAAGTGGGAAGACACAACTAGCCAACTTTAAAAGACCTATTCTATGAATTTGCGGTTAACCCCACCGAGCCCTGGACAAGTTCGATCACTCTAAATTGCTCCAGTTTACTCAGTTGTGTGAATGATTACTTGGCACTACAGTGGTGGATATTTGCGCATTAATTGCAGCGTCGCTGAATACTTCCCACGGAAGTGGAGATGGTGTTCGGTTAGAGAATAAAGCCAGAGAATCAAGTGTGACGCGGTCCGAGCAGTCACTGCGACTGGACGTTGGGCTGTATAAAAACTCATGAATACATTTAATACTTATTTACTATAGATTCACGGTTTTGTATATTTTTACAATTTAAATAGAACGAAGGACGAAATATTCAGATTACGAACAAAGTATCCTGTTTATTAAACAGAACTGGACAATATGTTTTGTTAATATTAAAAAAGGTAAATGTAATTTTTTTATATAGCGCAGTATCCAATCCTCAGGATTGTTCAAAGCGCTTTACACTTTACTTCCCTGGCAGACCTGTTCCATCAAACACCGTCTCAACTTCTCAGCCGTATGCTGCAATTAAGGCTGCTTGTATACATATACACCACTTGTCTATTGCCAGGTACTCATTTATACAGCCGAGTGAACTGGAGCAATGTAGAGTGTAAAAAACTTGCCCCAGGTTTTAATCCCGCAGCACAGGATTCGAACCCGGGTCCTCTTAGTCGAGAGTCCGAAACTCTACCCTTGAGCCACAACGCTCTACTAACATTACTAAAGATCATAAATGATGATCATATAAAGTAGTTTTAAAATGATTTTGTACAGGTGAATTTCGGTGGCTGTCGATAGCAACGTAAACATGAACATATAAAATAACGTGACTGACGGATCATTCAAGAGAAAACTTCGGGCACAATATCATAACTTAGACTATACGTATAGAAACAAATCTGACACATCAGAAACGAAAGACCAGTTCTGTTTGGTATTAATTTCATTTTCCGATATTGGTGTGCGTATGATACAAGTGGCGCCATCTAGGATAGGAGTCACCTCATAGCATATTGAAATTGAACGCTCTAGCGCTTACATTTTTCCGGCGTTATAAACGTTCCTGTTTGCATGCGCGATAAATATAAAATCATCAATGTGCAGCGAAACGACAAAGCCGTGGCATTTAAACCAAAAACGCTTTGTCGTTTCGCTGCACATTGGTGGTTTTACATTTATCGTCCATCGGAAAGTTGAAAACGACCGGAAAAATGTAAGCGCCGTCGACAAAATAGTGGCGCCATTCTGTGGCTGAGAATCAGCTAATTATGGCATGTTGCCACTCGTTTCATTTTCATTCGCTAGGTGTCACAACTGTAGCATAGCAGTTACTGGAGCTAAGCTGCATCATTCGGGGGCAAACGCATAGTAAACTAAACTGACGATCAGTGGCGTCACTCGGGTGGAACCTACAACTTTCTCTCAGTCGTTTGAGCACCATTTGTTTACAAAACACTAGCCGTACTGCATAAACAACTTTACAAAAATGTCAGATTTTTTTATATATACCCCAATGGCAATGTGCTATCCCCTTAGAATAAACAAATTTTGATATCAAATATATTATTATAACTGTGTATTATTTTCTGTAACATATTAATAAAATAATATGATATATAAATGTTGCATGCCAAGAATGTTGCCAGCCTTGAAATTTTGTACCTGTGCGTTCAAATGTATTTCCTAATAAACCACTGATGCCCAAACATTACATATGGGTAGTTTAGGTGCATAAGATCAAAAAGTTCCATGTTGTTTCCATTGCATTAATCACCACAGGTAGACAGCCATGTAATGGTACAACTGGTTATTTGTCTACACGCAAAACTTATACCAGAGGATCCCTACAATTCAATTACACCCACCCCAAATATGCCTTTGGGTCAATCCATTCCTTTGATCATGGATATTATAGTCTAAAAAACAGGTTATATCTAGACGACCCTGAACATATTATATCAACCATGAAATGAAAGTTTGTCTAATATCAACATCTGCAGCTTTATTCTGACACCACTATCAAATACATGTACAATTTCACATCAGCAATGCACCCTTACCAGGGGCATATTGCCGAATTTACCCAAAACAATACCTAGGCAAGTCAAAACGTAAGCGACTCATCAAACTTCATCTGTGTAGCCTCAATTAGATTCACAAAATCACTTCCGACACCACTGTTCATTAATGCCACTTTCACTTACTAGACACTAGACTCACACATTCAACTCATGGATCAATTCAACTGACCTGAAACTTAACCACATTCACCTCAGGATGACATCATCTTAACAAAGACATCACTCACTGAAGACATCGCAAACACACACACCACAATGAGGACTCCATCATATACAAAAACCACAGACTCGGTGATACATTTATTAACATGTTTTTCACAAATTATTTTATAATGACAAATAACTGTAGACAATTCATATGCACCAGTTCTATGTAGATATTCTACATTCAACGTAATGTTTTACGGGTGCTGCTGTGAACAGTACGTCCTCAGGCAAAAAGACCTCTTATCAATGCTACATTTAATTTATCGAACTCTACGTTGCATGAAGGTTACGAAGGACACATAAATATCACCACGGTGACATCACCATGGTAACAGAAAACAACATTTGTTAAGTACCTTGTGTGAGGACATGCCAGCTGTCTCCAAGAAGCTGAAAATAGGGATATATACATGTGAGTTATGTGGCACAAACAGAACTGGACAGCTAGACATGGACAATCAACATGGCTCAGTCTTGCCGACAGGAAGCACATAAAGGTGTGCAAAGTTATAGCATGTTTGGTAACTTTGTAATGCCAAATAAAGCAAATCCAATCCATCTTTTTGTGCGCTACGGGAGTGACTTACGTGGAAAACAGAATGTGATCAAAGTAAAACCAAAATGAAACAGAAGGCTCCTTTCTGTGGGTGCTTGCACGACAAACACTTTGGCAGGACTGAATGTGTAAAACTTATATTATGTACATCTCAGACACAGTACACAGGGCACAGGTGATACCTACGAATGACTTTGACAGTTTGATCAGAACACTACTCCTCGTGTCTATAAGCTAATAATCAAACTGAAAATGACTAACAACCGATTCCATTCTGGGGCAGGACACAATTGCCTTCAATAACCTATCTCACGGTTCGACGGCTAATCCAAACTAAATTCTGGCATGATTCTTCATCATCAGTTCCTTATTATCTGTCGCACAGTCAAATCTAATTATTCTTCTATCCAAAATCGCTACACCGCCAACGATTCCGACTGTAACTGTTCTCAGTCCAAATTGATCATATCATAGCCGTCATCCAGCAATTCTTCTTTTACATCCACCGCCTCGTTTTTGACCTTGCCCAACTGTGGCGACACGTAGCCACTTGTCGGGAGAAAATCATAGAGCCATACAGTACTCACGGCACTGCCAATAAGAATATGTTTGCCGTCAGGGCTGACTCGCAATGACCTTGGCCTCAGAACCGTGCCCTGTTCTGCATGGACTAGAGTCTGAATGTACGTGGGACCCTCGTGGAACACTTCCACGGTGCGTAGCGAATCATCGACGACAAAGATGTCATTGTTGGAACTGACGCATATTCCGGTGGGGTTGAGCAGTTCGTTCATACCGAACGTGTTGAGGGACACAGAATGCATGTGCCACCCCATCGAGTCGAACTGCACAACTTTCTGCAGGTGAGTGTCCGTCACAAATATATTGTCCGCTGAGTTGACTGCTACATACTGGGGCCATTTCAGTTCGCAACTGTCCTTGTTACCCGCCATGGGAAGTGTCTGTCGTAATGTTCCGTCCTCCGCATAAATGTAGACATGTTTTGGGCCGACATCCGTCACTATGATCTCGTCACGGCTGTTCACCGCCACCGCCATGGGGGAGTGTCCCGCGACAAATGATCGCAGAAATGTGCCACCAGCCATGAACAAGTTCACTGTGTCTTGGTTGCGACAGATGACCACCATTTTGCCGTCTGACAGAAACCCTATGCCGCCACCCATCAGCACATTGTCCAGTTTCGTCAGCGACGAGAAATCGGCGGCACACATGTAGACACCATCATCGCTGGAGATGAGTAAAGCGCCACCTGGTGCGAACGCCACATCAAACACCATGCTGGCAAACTTGTGTTCACATGCTTTCTTGATGGCATACTTCGAACCAGTGGTACAAAGCGATCCTCCGCTGGTTGTTCGCCGGCGTTTCGATTTAACAGGTCGTGATATCATCAAACTGACATCGGCCTCTCGTTTGACGTTCACTGGTCGGTTCACCTGCAGCACAATCTCTGACGTGTCATCGGTGAGGTCAACAAAGTCAATGTCACCACTGAACTTCTTGACACTGGGAAGATGGGAGGATATGTAGGTGGGGATGCGTAGCTTGCGCATCCCGTCCTCCCCGAATGCATCCCCGTTGCCTGTCGACAGGTGGCTTCCCTTGGCCAGACGTCCGATTTTGGGCATCTTTTTGCGCGGGATCATGTTCTTGACGCTGAGGAAGCTGGCCGTGCTCGCTGCCTCACCAGGGGGCGCTATGGCCCGCGCTTTGATTGGCGGCATTTTTAGCTGTTGGCACTACTCTGAAAACAAACAAGCGCTTTGAAGATTTTCAAGATGGCAAAGACAGCTGAATATAAATTAACACTGTCACATGTCACAAATCATTATGAACCATATTCCCTGTTTACACCATTTACACCCACACAATGTACCCCAAAACAACTGTACAATCATCAGTGCAACTGTCAACACAACCATCAATGCAACTATCAACACAACCACCAATACAACTATCAACACAACCACCAACACAACTGTCAACACAACCACCAATGCAACTGTCAACACAACAATCATTGCAGCTGTCAACACAACAATCATTGCAGCTGTCAACACAATTATCAAAGCACCGGTCAACACAACCATCAATGCAACTGTCAACATAACCATTAATGCAGCTGTCAACACAACCATCAATGCAACTGTCAACACAACCATCAATGCAACTGTCAACACAACCATCAATGCAACTGTCAACACAATCATCAATGCAACTGTCAACACAATTATCAAAGCACCGGTCAACACAACCATCAATGCAATTGTCAACATAACCATCAATGCAGCTGTCAACACAACCATCAATGCAACTGTCAACAGAATCATCAACACAACTGTCAACACAACCACCAATGCAACTGTCAACACAACAATCATTGCAGCTGTCAACACAATTATCAAAGCACCGGTCAACACAACCATCAATGCAACTGTCAACATAACCATCAATGCAGCTGTCAACACAACCATCAATGCAACTGTCAACAGAATCATCAATGCAACTGTCAACACAACCATCAATGCAACTGTCAACACAACCATCAATGCAGCTGTCAACACAACCATCAATACAACTGTCAACACAATCATCAATGCAACTGTCAACACAACCATCAATGCAACTGTCAACACAACCATCAATGCAGCTGTCAACACAACCATCAATACAACTGTCAACACAATCATCAATACAACTGTCAACACAACCATCAATGCAACTGTCAACACAACCATCAATTCAACTGTCAGCACAATCATCAATGCAACTGTCAACACAACCATCAATGCAACTGTCAACACAACCATCAATGCAACTGTCAACACAATCATCAATGCAACTGTCAACACAATTATCAAAGCAACGGTCAACACAACCATCAATGCAACTGTCAACACAACCATCAATGCAACTGTCAACACAACCACCAATGCAACTGTCAACACAACCATCAATGCAACTGTCAACACAATCATCAATGCAACTGTCAACACAACTGTCAACACAACCATCAATGCAACTGTCAACACAACCATCAATGCAACTGTCAACACAACCATCAATGCAACTGTCAACACAATCATCAATGCAACTGTCAACACAATTATCAATACAACTGTCAACACAACAATCAATACAACGGTCAACACAACCATCAATGCAACTGTCAACACAATCATCAATGCAACTGTCAACACAATTATCAAAGCAACGGTCAACACAATCATCAATGCAACTGTCATTGTTAACATGATATTCAAACTGTCAAGACTAGTATCAACACAACTGCCAATGCTATTCTTGTCAAGATTAATTTCCAAACTAAACCAAGTATAGTACTGTTTATAACAGGGATTTTCAATGTATTTCTGTTTACTTTTATCTGCAGTTTAAGCACATTGTATTATACACCAACACACAGTGTTTGGAGTTATTTCTCACTATACTAGTTGTGATATGAAACAACTCTATACCTGACACACAAATGATCATTTTGGTACAACAATGTTTCAATCTCATTGCAGGGCAGTGATTTACATCCCCAATACTTTCTTGAGAACATAGACTTTAATGTTTCTAGAAATGCATGTGCCCACAATTCCCCCTACTAACTAACAAAAGCACATTTAAATCTACACCCTTTAGGCAACATCTCATTAGAATAGGAAATATTTGGATCGCATGAGTATATTTTCAAAAATAAACTCAGTTTCGCTTTGTCATTAAGTTCATAAATTGTTGTCTGTCACTAAAGCCTAAAGGTAACACCGAAAAGCAAACACTGGTACTTTTTTCAGCTAATTCTTATCTCCGATATTTTTATTATCTTGTTGCATGTACGTCAAATATAAAAAATAAATGCAGAACAAGAGTGAAATATATGTTACCACTAACCGTGAATTTGCTGGTACTTGAGAAATTAATCATAAAAAGCACACTAACCTCCAGTCCAATTTTAACTGTAGTTTGTAGCTTTCTAGCCTTCTGCCCAGTAAGTACTGGCTATTCTGATTACATCCTTGTTCGTTAGATATGTAAATAGGTACGACTCTCACCTTTTGTAATCAACACACACGTCTCAAGCAATTATGAGTGCTATGTTTGCTCAAGGTCAATGCAAGTTAGGTGACTCATTGCATAATTATTTCTAAAGCTGCTTCTCACCTTGGTTAACATTTTACAAAACAAAAATTCATAATTTAGTAATTTAATCGGTCCATGGGTTCAACATTTTCAATTTGTGAAAATTTCTTGCAAATACGCTATGCATGGCTGCCGATTTGTAAAAAAAATCTACTTCTCTGTGGTTATACCTCCACCGCTATAAGTGTGTATTAAAATTACAAAGATTTGTTCCAGCTAAGACCTGTGTAAAACCGTCTGTCCCGGCTTCTACTTTAGAGCTTGCATGCACCGGACTTCACTTTGAGAGAGTAAACACGTCAAGTGCTTGCAGCTGTTTCCGTCACAAATGGCCACCGAGATGGTGTCTAAATACTGATGATTCCCAGTTACTGTGTGAGCGAGAACTTTGGAGAACTTTCGTACACTTACTCTTTTGACTCTAATCAACTCTTAGGAGTCTTAAGCCATGTGCTATTTTGTTGAATGTTATTAGAATGGTGCAGTAAACATTAATTTCAGGTCATCAGACACATTTAAAAGTTTGTAAACTGGCTTAACAGTTAACATCCACTAGTGTCCACTAAAACATGTGTGACTGGCAATAATTTTATCCTGCATAAAACCTTGACTGTACATCTAATACTTATTAAATTAAAAAGTTAAGGGTTATTCTGGCTGTTACCATTACAGTGGTGTCATGAGTAAACTGATATGCAAGTCAGTGGTGTGGATAAGGTGAGTGCAAAAAGGCGGGAGTGTCCTATATCCAGGGGACCCTATAACCATCAACTCGCTTCAACGCACTTTATTATTTACGCCATTTGAACAAAGCAATGCATTGTGGGATAGAAATGTAGTCACTAATTTAGTCAGCTCCATTGGCAGAAACAAAGGGCCAGTTCAGAGGTGTTCGACTGGGTCATGCCGACTGCTTCTGTAGTTAAAGACCTCTTGGCTTTGTTGGTCAGTCAGTGGTCAGACTGTCAGAAGTCACAGTGCTATAATTAACCAAGTTCAGTGTCACCAACAACAGACCGGCTGGTTCTCCTTGCATCTCTGCATCTTACACCTCGCTTCTGCTGTCTAGCTAAGAGATTTGGCACATTTTATAACATATGTTTATAACTATTATTACCAAGAGATCCAACAAACTTAATAAGGGCAATTCCGCTGTGACGGACGTTACATGTTGAGCATAATTACTTGTTTTCTTCCGTATGAAATTATTTCAAATGATCCTAGCCATCCAACTTTTGTCTGTTACTGTTCGTAGGTTTATATAGGGATTTCTCCCTCTGTCATCTGGATGGGTAAAGGTTATTTTGGACAGGTACAGCATAAAAAAGGTAAAGGTAAGTTCTTATATAGCGCAGTATCCAATACTCAGGATTGCTCAAAGCACTTTACATTTTACTTCCCTGGCAGACCAGTTCAATAAAACACCATCTCAACTTCTCTGGGAAGCATCCAGCCATATACTACAATTAATGCGCAAAGACTGCTCATACACATATCTACAACTTGTCTATAGTCAGGCACTCGTTTATTCTGCTTAGTGAACTAGCAATGTAGAGTCAAAAAAATTGCCCAAGGTTTTAACACCGCAGGATAGGATTCGAACCCAGGTCCTCTTAAACGAGAGTCTGAAGCTCTACCCCTGAGCCACTGTGTTCTAGTGGGTGGGTCAGTGGATGGGCAGACATTTGAAGAGCAAAAAAGCATTTGGATTGTGTGTATACTGCATACACGAAGGCATGTCTAGTTTTTTTGTCTACAGGGACATTTTGAACCGGTATCTGGATCTGTTAAATAATCAGTAAATCCCAGCTGGGTATCTCACTAATGATGTTGCTATAATAAATATGAACATTGTGCATGGTCTGGCAGTTCTTTGAAATGTAGGGCGTCCTTTTCATTAACCACTGATGCTTCAGGAATCTTTCGTACAGTAAAGTGCGGTAGGATATTTTTTTATTCTTAAGTGTTGGCTCTAATGTTTGTTAACAGTACTTAGATTGTGAACAGCAATGTTCCGGGGTTGTGTTTAGGGAGTGTGGGACTCACCAGGCTGCAGGAGGTGTGTGGGTTGTATCCCTAGTTTTCCCAGTGACCTATTCGCTCACTTTAGTTGAGGGTCTGCAAAAAAAAAGCATAATATAAACGTTTCTAAACTGTCTACAACTCATAGGTAACTACTGCCACTCAGTCACACACTAAAAGTAAGAGATTCACAGCATTTACTTACATCTGTATAATATATTGGTTGTACGTACTAATTGTGTACAAAGATCGTTAGTAGACAATGAAATATAGCACAGTTGAACCAGAAACACTCCATGTTGGATTTAGGGCGCTGCCATCTTGAGAGTTATGCGCCATCCTATGACTGTCCAATGGAGATGATGTATCCAGTACGTCGCGGATTGCTTACGTCTCTATCACAATTTTTAGCTAAGATTCCGCCAATCCTTGCCTTTTACAACAATGCGCCAGTGACGTTAAACGATTTGGGTTACGTCCTGTGCCTCAAGATGGCAGCGCCCTGAATCTACGACAGCATGTTTTTGATACCATTAAACTATAGCTAATTGTTTATTAATGATCTTTGTGCACAATTACTAGGCACAACTAATATATTATACATACGTACGGTAATACTGTCAATCTCTCACTGGCTGGAGTATCCCTTTAAGTGGCCCCATACAAGTTTCTCAGGTTATTATTTTCGCAGTCAAGTTATTTTAGATTTGGATTGGACACATTAACATAAATATTTCCTACTGAAATAGGTTTTGTAGCTACTGTTCTTGAGCAGCATGTGTATTACAGCCACCTGACAATAATGGTCACCCTCTAGATATATCATTGGAAGCATATTTCCAATAAGTTTCATAAGTATTACTTAATTAATAGTAAAGTATAGGAAATTACCAAATTTATTCGCAGTAAAATGCACACCTCAATATTCAAGTTGACCACCGAGTCCTGAAGGACTGCACAGTACACTCAAAGGTTCCATTGTATTTTATTTTTTAAACCTAACTCGAAGGTTCTAAATAAACCAACTTATTGCAACATTTTTGTGACTGGGTGTCTTAATTATTCTGTGCCATTCTGATTGTTTTTGATCAAAAATGGCATAGGTGGTAAATCTAGCGCCATTCAGATGCCACTCTGACTCAGATGCCACTCTGACTGAGACAACGTCCACGAGATGCAAGGTCAAGAGTCCTGTTGCCTCCAGACTCCAAAGCTGCAGATAACATACATCCACTCATACAAACTTCCACGTACCGGTATATCACTATGCAAGTTCTATCAATAAAAATCCAGTATGCACTAGGCGTACAACCCTCTGTCCATTAAATAAATAAATCCTGATTAGCTTAATTAACTAGTAAGCAGCAGTAAAACCAAGAAGAATTAATTCTAGGGCCCCAGTGCCTTTAAGGCTTTGACACAAGCAAGGTCATTCTGACCCAGCTATTTCTGCAATTGTCACTGGACTAAGTAGGGCCCTGAAACCCAAGTACCCGACTAGATCTGTGAGGTCAACAAGATTTCAAGTTTTGTTACGTAATGACTGACCTAACCTATTAAAGCCAGTCAACCAGCTAATTAATTAAACTTAACAAATGAAAGAACAGCCTGTCACAAGTTTCAACTTGTCCAGTTTGCATTTATAGGGTATTATTACATAAATCTATGATGACAAGCAACAGTTGTTCAACTACTTAAGCACTATGTACCACTGGCCTAGAGGTAAAAATTCACAAACCACATGCCTCTGTATTTTGTGAAGGTTTATTCATACACTGGCTGCTACTCGGTAGACGTGCCTGAGCAGTGTCTATTTATGGCTTTAAATAATATTTTATAAGTCTATATATCATAATCAATTTGCTATCATTACGTCATACAGCATCTCTTAACAATGCATAATTACAATGCTTACTTCAAAACGTTATATATTGCCAACTATGATTTTATCAATGGAAACAGTTGGATATAATCACTATGTTTCACTGTGTATTGGTAATCATATAAGTTCTTACTGTTTGATAAAAACAGGGTAGTTCCTTTCTTCTTGCCGGATCATTCACAAACAGACAGGCATTACTACACATGACGGCATCTAATCACTGTTCTAAAAATAACGTTTTTGCAATTTATTCACTGGGTTGAATTCAATGTCTCATCAATTTGGCAACTAACAGTACTTATCTTATATCATAGCATGTCCTTGAGAATTATAAATTAGTCTGGACTGAATAACACTTGATCTTCTTTAAATATAAGTAATTGTGTATTCTACACAATTACTGATATTACACTTATGACATATAGACTATTGTTATTACCACTGCACTACTGTATACAGGAATATGTAACATACTGTCTAGGACGTAATCAATGAAAACGTGGAATAGAATCAATATATCTTTCCTGTTAGATGCAGTGCCCTTTTAAAAACAATTAGTCACATGCTACTGGCAACTCAATAAAAAGCCAAGTCCCTTCATATTTGATTTAATCAAGTACACAATTTGACTTCGGCTAAGCTGATTAATTTCAAGCAAGCTATTCTGTTCAGTTTAAGGTCTGGAAAGACCACATCAAGCGAAGGGTGGTAATGACTAGCCTGGCATTTACATAATTTTATGTTATAAGGTGTCAAAAATGACTTAAAATGTGTTAGTTTTGTCCTATAATATGGTACAAGGAAATATAAAGTAAACTACATCTTTACCCACATAGTAAAACACAGCATAGTAAAATTACCTGGTAAAATCATGTATTGTTAGCACATAAAATGTTTACTCTAATAATATCTGGTACCGTATTTATATCAAATAGTAAAAGAGCCGAGTCTGTAATTCGTTAAAAAAGTGCATACAAGCATTCCTAATAAACGTTGAATCCTATTACATTTTACAGATAGTTGCAGAATAAACCTGTAATTCTTTCCATAACTGAAAAATGGCAATTACAAACATTGTTTTGGGATTATTAACACAATCTGGTGTGCATGCAGTACCTAGAATCATTCAAAACCCGACTAGACACATTCTGGTATACCCAGGATATTATGTATGACTTTGAAGCACCATTAAGAATAACTAACAATAGAACAAGAACACGCGATCTTATATTAATAGATTATGACACTGAAGAGCTGATCATAGAGGAACACAGAATCCTGTGATCAGAACCGTCCTAGGCTAAGGTATCCTAGGGTAAGGTATCTACAACATATTGATCTGATTCTACTTTTGAGAATTTTTTACAAGATGATACCTTCCTATCAATTACTTATATATTTATTGCATTGACTGAAGGTCCAACAACTAGCTTATACACGTGGCTATAAATTTCCATAAATTACCTCCTTTACCCATTTCTGTACAGACCAACGCCTAGCTACAGAGCTAACCGCAACACGTCACAATAATAAAGTTGACATGTTTTGCTCGCAGAAATTCGGTAATAAAGCCAACACCACAAATTGAATCATGTGGTAACATGGCCTACCTTTTCGCAAGTTTAATAACTGCGCAATTCTCATTGTATTTCTTGTATATTTTGGTAGTAAATCGTCAAGACAGCAAAGCAAACCTAACAACCGCCATGAACACGATAACAGCGAGGCCATGGCGCAGACTCAACGCTAGCAACACACGCACATGATCAAAATGCATTCCAACAAAATATGGATACGTTTCAGAAATGAGAAAGGGGCCCGTACATGTATCGTCTTTTCACATTATATCAATAGAATATGGACGATGTCAGTTTAGTACTGTCAGTACATGGCGAAGTGATCATCTTAAACACGAAGAATAACTTTCAAGCGAAGCCGTCTTCTTGATCATCTGACAGCCATGACATTTAAATTTCCCATCACGACGAGACTAAACCGCCAGCGTATACCCTCTCTACTTCATACGATGATATTGTCTAATATCAGTTTGGACGGATGCGTTTAACCTACTGTTATACCTGTGTACATTCGGCACAAAACAGCATAAAATAAACAAAAATCTTACTTTCAACCCCCCACT
>JAODUO010000214.1:797500-815000 GCA_025642075.2 Ridgeia piscesae | reverse complement strand
ATGGACAAGCGGGAGATTGGGGTACGGGAGGATTATGTAGTAGGGGCTTTAGAAGGATTGGGAAGTAAAGAAAGAGAGGAAATATAGAGAGGACTTTGGAGTTGGGGACGATTCTGGCACAAGTCATCTTTAGTTAGTTCGCATTGTGAATATTTCAAACCCGAGACATATTGAAATAACAAACAAGACTTCCATTTTTAAAACAACTGTTACTGGAATAAAGACTGGCTGAGTTAACGACAATACCCTTTGACGCTCGACGATGTCCCACTGTCTCAAGTTCAATATCATAGACAGTTACAAATTAAAGTACTAAGCCAGCTATTTCTGAGTTAGGAGAACTGATTACAACCTTTCAACGGATTTCTCAACTGTTTCTTCTCAAAGCTTTCTTTCACCTCAGACCCTGTGTAACCCTTTAATCCCTCGCTAAGTTAGACACTAAACCGCCCTAACCTGATTTACTCCAGCAAAACAACTAATCAAGTTCCTGTTAGAGTAAACAAATAGCACACAAAAACTGGCGACTGTATCAAAGTAACTCTTCTATAAGGCAATCACGGAATAGTTATGTTTAGCTTTACGATCTAAAAATAACGAGAGGTACGCGCACCTGAAAATACCAATGAAATCCCCAGGCATGTCAGGTATGCCAAGTTGCTTCGCAGTGAAACGTTTGACGCTCTGCCATACGCCATTAGTTTACGTTGTAGCGCTTACATTTTCCCGGCCTTATAAACGTTCCGATTGACGTTTCTGCGCATGCACGAAAAATGTAAAATCACCAATGTGCAGCGAAACGACAATGCATTTATGGTATCAATACCACGGGCTGTTCGTTAGGATGTGTATAACCTATCCGCAAAGTTATTTATCGCAAGTTAACACGAGGCAAACAAGTTTTGGGGCATGTTTCGATAGCAAGCGCAAATCACATGACTGTAGTGCGCTATAATCCGTGAGAGTGACTTAAACAAACGTAATATATTCATGTATTGAACGACATTTTAAGCAACTCTTCGCAGTAATCATCAGAGGAGAGTTAACAAACAGCCCGTGGTATTTATACCAAAAATGCTTTGTCGTTTCGCTGCACATTGACGATTTTACATTTATCGCGCATGCGCAGAAACGTCAATCGGAAAGTTTATAACAATCGGAAAAATAAAAGCGCGACAACGTACTTAAATAGGGCCTGTAAGTGGGTCACGACACATGGCGAGACTCCGCGCGACTGGAGCTGATTGGGGACTGGACACAAGAATAATATTCTAACGATGGATGACAGTTGTAGCTTCCGACTGATGAATACTAAGAAAACCAGTTCATAAATATCTTGTGTTATACCTTTTTTATCTTAAATGTCCGATTTAATATTGAGTTTACCACACTATCATAGACATATAGCGATTACCGTAGTGCAAATAATATACACGATTTTAGGCCGTATGTGTTTTTACGGGATTTGCATTTTACATTGTTGTACGTTGTGGTTTCGATAAGCACTTATATCTGACAAGATATATGCCCTATACGGCGTGTAAGTCTCGCGCGCGAAAACGAGGCTGGGGGCAGTTGGGGGCAGGAAATTCATATTCTCTATGTTAACATATAGGACTTTGTTTAGTTTTTGGTTGTAATAATCGAACTGTTCCCAAATAGCGTGTTTCAGTTATAATTATTGTCCAAAGGATTATTACAAGCAGAAGCAATGGAACACTTTGCCGGTGACAATGATCACGGAAATCATAATTTTTTTAATCGATTATTATGGTGGTTGCCATGGCATTAGCGGCAAGTACTTGTGTTTGGCGATCTTGACTAATAATGAATAGTGCTGTTTGTGGCAAATGTATACGTGTGTTATGATTATGTGCATTTAGACAACTTGTCAGATATAAGTGCTTATTGAAACCACAACGTACAGCAATGTAAAATGCAAATTTCGTAGAAGACACCTACGGCCTAAAATCGTGTTTATTATCTGCACTACGTAAATCGCTATATGTCTATGATAATGTGGTAAACTCAATATTAAATCGGACATTTAAAATAAGAAAGGTATAACACAAGATATTTAAGACCTGATTTTCCTAGTATTCATCAGTCGGACGCTACAACTGTCATCCATCGTTAGAATATTATTCTTGTATCCAGTCCCCAATCAGCTCCAGTCGCGCGGAGTTTCGCCATGTATCGTGACCCACTTACAGGCCCTATAGCGTATCCTTGCAGCGCCATCAGGCGGATACAAAGAGAATCAATCACTAAGTGCATAATGGATGACGTAAGAGATGTTACTACCGCGCGGGTGGGCAATAATTCCTTACCTAAATATATACTTGTATTGGGATCTGTGGCATCAGTTCTGTACTGTGATGTATCACAGTGTGTTGGTCTCTTCAAGTTATCCTACTGAGATCTATATAAATACAACATTTACTTGGGAGTTTATATTTCGATTTTTTCCTAATTCGGAAGGAAGAACCGAAGAAAAAGAAGAGTGATTATGACGAAATCAGACACGTCGTTGGTCAACCGAGGTTATGTCAACAGTTATTTCTTGTCTCGCAGTACCCAACTTGTCGACATAGTAACGAACAGATTCATTCAAGCCACGCAGCCCCACAGTCAGTCGCGAAGGCAACGAACACATTCATTTGTAATGCCCAACCTATCTACAAGGTAACATTCATCCACGCCAGGTAGTCTCAAAACCTGTTATCATGATAACGAACACAATGATATATACGCTAGCCTCCCAATAACGTAGTGAACATCTTCATTCACGCCACGTGATCTCCCTGCCTGTCGACAACCTGTAACGAACACATTCACTCGCACTATAGTCAAACGAACTAACAAAATAAAGTGTAACACACTTCGCGACGGAATAACGAACACATGGGAAAATGCAAAACAAAAATAAGAAACCAATGTTGAGTTTCCACGCAAACCAGATGTAGAGAAGATAAATCTGTTCTAAGACGATATATTTTATTTCCTTTTTTGAGATTAATAAAGTACATATTATCTTATCTTATCCAATGGTTCGGACAGCAGCAAGCTCTTAACACTTCCCTCTGACAGACCTATTCACTCGAATACCATCTTCGTTTCTATGAGAACATTCAGCAAGGTAGCAGTTAGTCCACGAAGTCAACATAGTGGCATTTTAATATATTTTTATTAACTTAAATCTTACTATGTATTATCATGTTATCATATTTTAGTAGAGCATTTTATTACTATTTTTTATATTTCTACACTGTCTTACCTGTAACACTTATTTACCTGTATTTAAAAATAGTTATATTTTAATTATTTAAGTTTTTTTATTTTATTAAATTAATTATTAGTTTTGTACAAGTAATAAGAGTATTTTTGAGTGTTTTGATGTGTTATCCTCGGTAATATTATAAATATATATGCTTATTCTTTATTTGTATTTGCATCGAAAGTATGTTTATTTGCATGTGTGTATTTTTTACCAAATAAACTCAACCCACTCAATCCACTCAATCCACTCACTCCACTCACTCCACTCACTCCACTCACTCCACTCACTCCACTCCACTCCACTCCACTCCACTCCACTCCACTCCACTCCACTCCACTCCACTCCACTCCACTCCACTCCACTCCACTCCAATCAATCAATCAATCAATCAATCAAACATAGATTATAATACCTTCACTGGGTGTAGTCAGTTACTCAAATGGACAGTGAACGAAATTGCCTTACAAAGGTAGTGAGATAATTCAAACCCAGGTTTTGTCGATTGAGGGCTTGGCGTAATTCAAACCTTACGCCAGACCGCCCAACTTTGTGACATAGTTTAATTGACATTTAATGCACGCCTACAATTTACGCGAGGTCACAGATACAACTTTCATGGAACAGGCGATAATGTGGTCGTCATTCGGTAGACCGACCACAGACACCAACGAGACTCAAACACAAGGGCGTGCAGCGGTTAAACGCTAACATACCGCCGCAGTACAATCGGAACATTCCTCAAACATGTTGCGGCATTTTATGCGTACTTTAGCAAGGCGTAGCCCTAAAACGTTTCTCGTGTCCTTTCCGAGCGTCTTTAGCCGGGGCAATTCAGGTGTGAAGGGTCGTTGTTTGAAAGTCGTCTCTCGCGCCAACTCTGCCGCCGGAAGTCCGCTTGTAACGCCGGCTCACAGTGAGACGATGCGGCAGACATAACTATTTAATTAACCCCTAACCCTGAACCCTGGTCGTGTCGTTAAATTGTGAGCATATGACAAGAACACTCTTCAAACCGCAAGTTCTCGTGTTCGCCGTAGCGGGCATACGCCCAAGCATATCTGCATTTTCTATGCATAGGATGTACCTTATATCTGCTTTCCGTCGCGGTGCATTTAGCTGTGTACACGTGGGCGTGTGTGCTGCAGGAATAATTTATCGTTTTCAAGACAAACCCGTGCGAAATGGAACGGCATGACATGATTAAGAGCGACGTGATTGAAGATATTGCGACATTGACAAACGATATACGTTTCTTTCCTTCAACCCTGGACAACTCCTACGCGATTGGCGGAAATTGCCAGTTCTCAAATGGTTGAGTCGTTCGATGTGTGGGTGTATTTACGATACTTAAATACGGGTTTTAAACTGCGAATTTATTTAGATATTTAGATTTAGATTTAGATTTAGATAGCCATCACATAACAGTATATCACCACTTCGTTGTAGTAAATATATATATCACAGCCGAGTCGCTTACAAGTTCTATATGAGACGGCACAGTGACGTGTGTAATGCTGCCTATAAAAACTACCGTGTCACAGATTCCATATGTACGATTAGCCAAATTTGAAAAAAAAGAAAATTGCCAAACGTTGGTGCAATAAAAACATAAATTTAAACCATTCGTGATTTCCCCATTGTTGTTTTACTTTTAGGGGTTTCCCAAAAATTAAATATGTTGAAAATTTGTGGTTACAGTTCCACCTATCAACAAAAAAAACTGTCGCCGTATTCCCATTTTGTAAAAAGGTTCCTTAACATTCATATGTTTCCCAATTGGGTTTCGTTTAATAACTGTCGCCTTAAATTTTTCCACTGTTTAGGAAACTTAATTTCCCAAATTCTTATTGCCCGGAAAAATAAATTTTATACATGTTGCCCCCATTTTTTTAAATCAACTTATGGACCAAAAAATTAAACGCCCTTCCATATTGGGTCAACCGGAAAAATTAAAAAAATCCAAAAATACATTGTGGCTGGGTCGTGTTCCCATATAAGTACCGTAAAAGGAACTTTGTCCAATCGTGATTTTGTGTTTCATTGTATAACAACCTAAACAAGGTTAAAATTTCCCCTTTCAATTCAAAAGGGCGGGGACTTTTAAATATTTTTAGATTTACCATTTATTCAATGTAAATACTTCCCGGGGATGTGATCACGTTACTACGTCACGTACATGACGCTACCATTAGTGCACACGTCGCTACGATATCACGTACACATGGTCCCCGTGTCTTTGCCGTCCCACCACGTGTATCTATCTAACTGTCAATATCACACCACGTCTGACTAGCGGCACGCACCAGACATGTGACAGTGACGACGTGTGGACACTAGCAACGCGTCGACACTGGTCATTTCTGACACACATTATAGCTTCGATCGAGTAAAAGCTTGTCGACAAAATACTATTACGTCGACGAGTCAGTGACCAGCGGTCACAACTGTATCGCTCTTCATGGAAAGATGCTTTATCGTCAACATTATTTGATATAGGGCCATTGATTGTTCGTGGCGCTTCACAACATATTACGATTAAAATGCATAAAGAGGAACATTTTATACAATAAGAAGAATACAACTATTTTGAAATTAATAATACAAATATACGTGTCTGTATATAAATACATATAAATAACTAATATAAATTAGTACAATATTAAATAGCGTAGCATTTCTAAAACAAATAAGTAAATAAATCAACAAGTTACTTATTATCATTAAAATACATAATAATAATCAATCTAGCAAGTAATTTCATAACAATAATCCTGATAAAAAATGTATACATAAGATTAATAGTAAAAAAAATGTAGTAAATGTAAAAAAGAGCAATAGCAATAATACAAATTAATTTATATGTATGAATAATAGTAATAAATAATTTAGTACACTATTAATGTCCATGTTGTATTACTCCTATATGAAATACAAAAGAAATGTGTATTTAAAAGTCACTTCCGTAATAAGGAGCGCTTGGCCATTTTCGTTGCAAAAACATCATGATAACGATGGACTATGCCAGCAGCTCCCAAACTGGGGTACGCGTTCAAACGAGAGTTCTGCGCCTGCGCAGTAGATCGACGTTTATGATGGAAGGGCGTTGCAAGCATTCAATTTATGTCCAATTCGCTTTATTTGCAGATTCCATACTGTGCCATTAGCCAAATATATGCAGAATGAAACAGAACAAGTATCGCAGTCATTATTATTTCGTTAGTACAAATAACATACGATAAAGTTAACCATTACATCCAGATTCGGTGCCTGCATAGTTGAGTTATAGCCCGGAGTAAACCCTCATATCTGATACGATCGTCGGTGTACCCCCACCTTTTTTAAAATCAACTCTATGGACGCTACAAAAAATCTACGCCCTGCGGGTACACATACCTTCAGGGGTAAGCCAGAGATACGCGAGGGGTTGATAGAAAGTCCGGAAAAAGGGGCATTATGGCTGGGTCGTGTTGCGCAGATAAGAATCAATTCTGCTCGAAAGAATTGCTTTGTGCCAGCATCTTATCTTATTCGTGTTTCTTATTTGTACTCAAAGACGGAGACATCAAGGCAGGGTTATATTTGGCATCCTTCGGAATTCACTAGGAAGGCGAGGACGTCTTCAAAATTGTTTTGAGACTGAGGGTTACCATTTATGTCAATGTGTGTATGTGCGCGCGCGAGTGGTGTGTGCGCGTGTGCGTGCGCGTGCGCGTGCGCCTGCGCGTGGCGTGCGCCTGCGCGTCGCTGCGTGCGCGTGCGCGTGCGCCTGCGCGTTCGTTACGGAAGTCACGGCAGTCAAATTCACAAAGAAGTGTGACATTTTGCTTATACGACCTTACCATATCGCATATCTTGGCTGTTCGTATTGTAGTTTACTAGTTCTAACATATCCGTTACTTAAAATAACTATTCTGAATATATAGAACCACGTCACATTAGCGAATGACACAACTAAATATGCATCCCATATTTCCCGGATCAAAATGCCATTTTACCCGTATATGCGGGTAAAATAGGAAATTTGCAGGTAAAACCGGATAGTCCGTATTTATCCAAAAATAATGATGTCCAAAAAACCCAATACCATGCCCTGTTGTGTTTTGGTGTGTTTGGCCGGTACACAACAAACTGTTGCCCTAATGCGCAAAATCTGGGTGCGACGAACAGCAAAACGTGTACTCTCCCATATTACCCGGGTTTCCCCTATATACATATGGTTTTCTTGTACTGTGTCATGCATCATGTTATCAATGCATGGATAAATAAATAAATAAACCAATCAATCAATCAATCAATCAATCAATCAATCAGTTAACCAATCCACCAATCCACCCCCGGCTACTACTCCAGCTCTGGTCTTACGCCGGCCCAGACGTGTCCAGCTGCCAGTTATTCAATGCCGCACGAAAACAAACCACATCAACCCGAAAACAGACGGCGTCGGCTGCTGGGGAGGAGCTGAAGAAACAAATGTTTACAAATTCCACGCCCGGCAAAAACCGGCTGCTAATTGTGATGCCGATGGCTGCTGAGACGGCCGTCTAAAGTCTACAAAAACCACGGCGCTGACACATCCGATAAATATTTCAAGGCGCGCGTAATTGGACGCTCGGGAGGCGACGAAAATCGGAAGTAGCGAACAAGGGGTGTCATGGCCGACTGGCTTCACGTTGCGCGGATAAGAATCAATTCTGCTCGGAGGATCGCTTTGTAGTGGCGCTGCTCCAGCGGTACACTCAATTAAATTACATAATTTGAGGTTTCCTATCTGGAGGGGAGGGATCCTGCGGTGTGCCGACTCCCACGTCGCTGGGCGGTAAAAGAAGGAAGCCGGTGGCGTTGGTACTGTGTGCTCACTTTCGGTACAAAGCGGAACATGTTAATTATATCGCCAGGTCGTTGACGGAAGCAGTCGCCGTCTTATCGGATCATAATTTAATCTCCGTCCTGTCTCCAGCAGCCACAAGCGGTTTGCACTTAGTTCACTTTGCACACCTGTTCACGCGAACCACAGGTGAACTATATGGGAAGCATTCAGCCACGCGGTGATTATTGCGCGAATGTATTGATAACCAAAATTCAGCACGGTTGTGATGTTATGCAGGCGACGTCCAAGCGCCCGAGGGTACGGAAATAGATTTGTTGGGATCACGCCATCCAGGCATCGTACGAAGCTAACACGTCCCAAGTTTTTTGACGTGACTTGGATGTCCCCCTTCCCTGGATGTTGGACAATTCGCACAGAGGGCGTCAACCGAAGGACCGTGGCCACAATCTGAGTTCACCGATATCTTCAGCAACCGAAATTAGCCTGCACGAAACACAAGACAGACCGTCTGGCCAGTAAAAGCTGGTAACGCGATACGTATTGTAATTACGTTGTGAAACCTCGTTGCCGACTGTTGTTTACGTTTGAATGCTTCACCTGGCGTTGGTGCTGAACGGAACTGTCGAGATGGAGGAAGTAGCGGTTTTGGTTATGGCGGTGATTGTGGGGTGGGGGTTATAGCGGTGATGGTGAATGTATTGTGAGACAGCACGGGGGTTGCTCGGTTAGTTTTGGTGGGGTATCTTATTGTCCGTATACTCACAACCACCCACACAACAATATTTGGCTCAGTAGGCACTACAGCCGTACTGCAAGTGTTGGTGAAATCGACACTACAGTACACAACAACAATATTTGGCCAGACTGACACTACAACTACATCACAACTCTCATGACAATATCTTACCAAACTGACATTGTAACACATAAAGAAATATTAATTTAGGCAAAATATACAATAGGCCCTTTGTTGATATAATAAACGTAATGGGTTGGGAGAAATATGTAAAATAATAGTGAGAAAGAATGTGAAAGAGAGAGAGAAAGAGAGAGGAGAGAGAGAGAGATATATATATATATATATATATATATATATATATATATATATAGAGAGAGAGAGAGAGAGAGAGAGAGAGAGAGAGAGAGAGAGAGAGAGAGAGAGAGAGGGAGAGAGAAGAGAGAGAGAGAGGAGAGAGAGGAGAGTGAGAGAGAGAGAAATGGACAGAGAGAGAGAGAGAGAGAGAGAGAGAGAGAGAGAGAGAGAGAGAGAGAGGAGAGAGAGGAGAGAGAGAGAGAGAGAGAGAGAGAGAGAGAGAGAGAGAGGAGAGAGAGAGAGAGAGAGAGAGAGAGAGAGAGAGAGAGAGAGAGAGAGAGAGAGAGAGAGAGAGAGAGTAACAGAGAGCGTTGGGAAATAGAAGATATAGACAGTTTCAACGCATGTATAGAATTATTATGTCAGCCAGCTAGTAAATATTCAAGCCAGTTGATAGCAAAATAGTTGCCAGTCCCAACGCATATATATTTCCTTCTTTTTTTTAACCAACAGCATCTGAACCAACAGCTTACCCGCAGAATTGTCGGATTGATATTGAAAAACAAACACAACGCAGTAGAGAAGCTGGCGCACTGAGACGTTCTTATACAGTGCGCTGTGTCCAGTTGCTACAGGAGTCACAGCTCAAAGCTCTTTACATTTCAGCAAGGATATTACATTTCAGCATAGATCTCTCAGGCTGTCCAAAATCAATCATAAAATAGGGTACCGCTGTGGTAGTCCCAGATTCGACCAGTCCAGGATTCGTACGAAACTGGGACCGCGACGGTAGCGGACCCATATTCGTACCGAGTCAGGATTCGCCTTTGTTACTAACGTAGTTTCCATTAGTAATACATCAAGTATTGAAATAATATTGTTGTTGCCACTACGTCAGAGCGCGTCAGAACAGATAAAAGCGATCATTGCGCATGCGCGTGCATGCGCGATATGTGTTTAGACGAATCCTGGACTGGTCGAATCTGGGACCACGACACCGCAACCAAATCGTTTGTTCTGGACTCACCTGAAATGAAACAAAAGTTTAGTTGCAGTTGTTCAACCAACACACTTTGCCTGTTTCACGTGAAAATGTGTACTTACAGCAGTTCAACATACAAACGCTGAAATTAACCGTGACGGAAACACCAGCCTTGTTTGGTGAGGTAATTTCACGGCACGCTGTTGCATGTCGCTCAGATGACGCAGATTCGACACCCCAAAATGTGCCCTCTGGATTATATGACACAACGTTTCCACGAAGTGAGCAGAACGTTTTCTGACGGAATACTCTGGAGGCCACAAAACCATTAATTAGGCGGTTCACTGCTGACTTCCCGAATGGTTTATTGTCGATGTACCATACAGAAAAAAACTAGATTTATAAAGCCATTACGCAGGGTGGATTACTTGTTGCCCCTGGCAAACTCGTTCCTTTCAACATTTCTTGGAAGCACCCACCCGGTCGTTGCCAGCTGAAGTGAGTCAGGCAATCGGAACTGTTCGAAATTAGCCATGTTTCGACCGAAACTAATTCGACTATAATCACCTATCAGAAGTACGCTGACAATAACAACGTTCCCACAGTTTGATTTATGTTGCGCTTAGAAGACGTTGACGACGTTCACAATTCTGAGTTTTGTCGAGAAGTTCAAAAATTATATTTTTACGAGATTATCTCACGTTTATTATATCAACAAAGGGCCTATTGTCTATTTTGCCTAAATTAATATCTCTTAAGGTTTCTGCGTTGATGCCGTCCGGGCCAATACATTTATTATTGTGTCTTTTGTTTTATGGCAAACTGAAACTTTTCCGGGTTGGGTGGCTAGGGTTAGGATTAGGGTAAATGGTAGGGATAATATATCTGGGTGTTGTGTGACAGACATGGTGGAGTTGTCTGTGCCACAGAGTCTTCCACCGTGGGATCCTCTAAATGGTTCTTCCTTCGTTGCTTGATGTTATCTTTCAGAAGATCTCAGTCTGTCTTGTCGCATGAGAGGAGTGTGCCCAATTGAGCTCAGCCCGTGGACTGCCTTTTTAACGTGGAATAGTTATCGTCTTTGTCAACAAAACCTTGGATCGCGTTGGTTTTCCACAGTTTTTTAATGTCCCAGATCTTCCTTTGGGAGTCAGTTTTTGTGTGTTTGTTCTCCTTCCTCTTCTCATGAGAAGTGACGTCATTTTGTAATATGAAGAAGGCTCATCCCTTCTGTTCAATTAGATTTAGAATCTCAACATCATTCTCGTTAAACTTGCCTTGATGCTAGGGTGAGGTGTGTGGCTAACTCGATTGTCTCAATTCATGCCTTGCGGATGATCGATGTAACTGCACTGTTGCCTCAGTCAAGTGGAAAGATATCTTTCGAACACGATTCGTTTATTTGTGTCTACTTCTACGGCTGCTACGTAAGTATACGTAAGTACAGGGACAGCGGTCCGCGATTCTTTTAGGGAATGGGTCAAATTATGTCCAATTATTTCACTGCGGGTCAAAGCTTTCAACTAGGTAACACAATAAACTACATCTTCGTAGGCGGTCGCACAGAGTGTGCTTTGTGTTACACTTAAACACATTTAAATTACAAATTAGTCACACTTGTTAAACGCCATGCAAACAAACGGGAAAGCAAAATGCTGCTGCTGGATACAACATAGAACACAACAAATTGCAAAAGAGTCGGCCTTCATCACTGTTATTTTGAAAACAAATATATTGAACGTGTAATGACAGACAAAACATACGCATCTGGTTGTCCGATGAGTGTTCTATGAGTGCATAACATAAACATAAAATTTACAGAATGTTTCGCACACCCCCGCTTGTCTTGACGTGATGACGTCAGCAAATAGTTACGTTTGTCTCGCAGATATGATGACGTCACTGTGTTTTGCACACCCACACGCCCGTATCTAGGCGTATTATGACGCTAGCAAACACCCATCTGTCAGGTCGACATGATGATGACAAGAAAACAAACCCTGAGAAATACCAACACAGCGTCCGCCCCCGAAAAATATACGGCTCGTTGCTATATGTGACGTCATGCGTATATGACGTTTACAGCTAACAAATTAAACATGAACTCTAAGATTAAGCCGAAGAAGGAGTCCAATACATACAGTTTATTCCACTGCCTCAGCCTCAATAGGCGCAACGCATTTAGCTGCAAAGCCAAAGGTGCACTTATCAACAAGAGAATCGTAGGTCTTTTTACAAACTTGTCAAACATATTGATACATATTTCCAACTAACTGTTCTACATACATGTGAATCCTTAATATATCGACCTCTCCATAGCATAGTTACTTTTCAAGTAGTGTAATAACTATGTAATTTACGTGCGAAATAATGCGACGTTTGTGCGCGCGCCGAATACCCAGTTGTTGTGTACGCCATGCGAGTCAAACGACAGATATGGGTTTGACCTTTGACCAGACCAAAAAACTGGGACGTAGCACGTAACTTCATTAAACCATTATTTGCAATTAAGTTCAGAACTGGCGTCGCGTCACGCTTAATTGGGTTAGCTAATGTTGTCTAATACGTACACAGAGGCGGGGAATTATACACGCACGTTATGAGTTGTATCTGAGGCCGTTTTGTATTGAGACGTGGACTGAATTAACGGTTTGCGAGGTGCAACATTGGGACACGTACCTTATACTTATAGTAACACACACGTCGACCAACTGCTCAGAACCAGTCACTGGGTTGTATAGAAATTGAGGCGTGCCACGAATTTCACACAAGACAGCGGTATGTTAATTGATGGTTAATGTCGTGTGAAAGAACGGCGCGAAACAAATTTGTCACTATAACGGTTTTCAACGGTAACGTAATTGTGGGGTTTACCATCGGGGAACGCGATTGTTCGGTGGAGGTCATTGACGAACGTTCCGGGTGGTGTCTATATTTGGACATGTCATCCTTGTTTGACCTAATGTACCAATAAACATCGTTGTGCAGTGACAACTGTTGTGTCGATGAAGTGGAGCGCGGTGGCATGGTAAGTAAAGTATCGGAATCTGAATCGATAGATTCCGCCTCAGGATATTGGACAAGTTTGTTCACTTTACGTTGCACCCGTTCACCCAGCTATGTGAACATGGTAATAGGCATTGATTGATATTTATGTGAACATGGCAATAGGCATTGGTTGATATTTATGTATCATCTCTTCCTGTGCATGTGCATGTGCCTGTATTTGTGTCTCTGCCTCTGCCTCTGCCTCTGCCTCTGCCTCTGCCTCTGCCTCTGCCTCCGCCTCTGCCTCTGCCTCTGCCTCTGCCTCTGCCTCTGCCTCTGCCTCCCCCCCCCTCCTCCCCCCTGCCTCTGCCTCTGCCTCTGCCTCGCCTGCCTCGCTCTGCTCCCTCTGCCGCCTCACTTGCTATGCTCTGTCTGTATTTGGACTGCTGCTCTGCTCTGCCTCTGCCTCTCCTCTGCCTGTGCCTGTGCCTGTCTTTGATCTGCCTCTGCCTCTGCCTCTGCCTCTGCCTCTGCCTCTGCCTCTGCCTCTGCCTCTGCCTCTGCCTCTGCCTCTGCCTCTGCCTCTGCCTCTGCCTCTGCCTCTGCCTCTGCCTCTGCCTCTGCCTCTGCCTCTGCCTCTGCCTCTGCCTCTGCCTCTGCCTCTGCCTCTGCCTCTGCCTCTGCCTCTGCCTGCCTCTGCCTCTGCCTCTGCCTCTGCCTCTGCCTCTGCCTCTGCCTCTGCCTCTGCCTCTGCCTCTGCCTCTGCCTCTGCCTCTGCCTCTGCCTCTGCCTCTGCCTCTGCCTCTGCCTCTGCCTCTGCCTCTGCCTCTGCCTCTGCCTCTGCCTCTGCCTCTGCCTCTGCCTCTGCCTCTGCCTCTGCCTCTGCCTCTGCCTCTGCCTCTGCCTCTGCCTCTGCTCTGCCTCTGCCTCTGCCTCTGCCTCTGCCTCTGCCTCCTTGCCTCTGCCTCTGCCTCTGCCTTCTCTGCCTCTGCCTCTGTTCTTACTCTCTCATCATTATATATATATATATAATAATTATATTATATATATATATATATATATATATATATATATATATTATATAAGAACAGTTCGGTGGTAGAGAGGCTGAGATTGAAGTCCATTCATTGTCGTCTTCAGTCACACATTAAAAGAGAGACACAATAAAAGGTTCTTTTTTAACAGGGAAATAAAATATCCCAGATAAAAAAATTGAAAAAACGTCCTGACGCACAGAAACCAAAGGATACGATCTGCAAAAGACTAGTGTCTCGTAAAACTGGCACACCTGAGTAAATATGAGTGGTTTATAAAAACGGTTTACGTAAGCTCTTATTCTCTAGCGTAGCATCCAGTCCTTAGTACTCAATAAGCACTTTAAGGTTTACTCCCTCACAGACGCGTTCACTCAACACCATTTCGAACTATGTTGATAAAATAAGATACGCTACTTTTACTGCACAAAGAGTATTCGTATATAGGTGTTCATCAGTATTGACACAGTCGTGTATTTAACTCATTCAGTCGGTAAACTGGAGTAACGTGGAATGAAAATAAACTTCTCCAGGGTTCGAAACGCGGGCAAGGGGATTATACACAGTGCGTGTCATTTCACACTTTTTGCATTAGGGTCTGCCCGTAAACAAATGGATAAGTTGAATGTCCCCAAGGGACGGGACTTGCATCCAGTTCAAAATTTTTCTTTTTCGGAAATTTTTTTGGAAAAAAGATTTCTCGAGCTTCGCATATCGTTGCTCATGTACAAGATCGCTACATCAGCAGTCAATCAATCAATCAATCAATCAATCAATCAATCAATCAATCAATCAATCAATCAATCAATCAATCAATCAATCAATAAAATAAATGAATCAGTGGTTCAATCAATGAATAACAAATTAATCAACCAATCAATTAATCAAATCAATGAATCCATGACCATAATTTATTCCGGTCACCAAATACAATTAAAAAACGTGCATATAAATGAATGTAAATTTAAAAATAACTGTAACCGGTTCAGTCCGCCAGACTACGGTTTGATCCTTCAATATTACTGTGTAATGTCAATGTCAATGGTCATATTATGGTTCACTGCGTGTGCATAAATATTCATTATAATCGAGCTGTTTAATTAATCACCCACTTGGCAGCAAGCCCAAAGTGATTCACGTAAATAAAACGTGTCATCTTGTTGCGCATATAACACCAACATTTCGCATGGATTGTTAGATCTAGCTATATTGATATATTTAAATTTGTTATGCGTGCGGTATAAAGAAGAAGGGATCGTAATGGAACTGTAGAAGTTGTGTGTGTGTCGCCGCTCAAACATTTGCTACGCAACACGTGTGATTAGAACGGCTAATTAGTTCTCTCAGTGGTCGTTATTTGTGACAGCAAGCATTGTTGATCACCTTGAAGTACAAACCGTTGCACTGATGCCGTCTTTTAAGTCAGAGTTACACACGCCAGTCATTTCAACTAATGTTTAGTAAGGTCAACTATTCTTTAGATCATACTTCAGGTGCTCTGTCGCAGGCCGTTAGGTGCGTTTGAAAACACTGGATTCCATTTAGAATCTTTTTACCAACGTCTGCGGTTTAGTTAAGTTGGCTAGGATCTCGGGGAGGTATTTTGCGGTGGATAATATCGTAATCAGCAAGCAGATGTGTGGATGATTTTATGTTGTCAGAAACGTCATGTACGTCGACTAGACAAAGAACAGGTGCCGAGCAGAACGCCCGACATGGGATGCCATATCTGACACAAGCAATGTTGCCAGGTCTCCGTTAACGAGGATTATCTGTTTGCGGTTTGATAAAAATATATCGTTCAGTTTCGGGCGTTTCCGGTGATTTCAATGAGGTGTCCTAACAAGATTAACAAGTTGTCACGTGATAACCATCAAAGGTCACACGCTCCCGGCACGAGAACACGAAATGGGTTATCGAGAAGTGAACGGTCACGCCTTGTTAGGTATCGGGTTATTTGGTCATTAAGATTATCTACATTCATTAATCCAGTGCTTCTGTTTGTCCGTTACTTCTTCTGGTCGGCGTAGTCGCAGCAGATAAAAAAACACGAACCGATACAAAGAACATTGATGACAACAGTATTGTCCAATCAGTAAAGTCTGTACCATACCATGTGTACCTTGTCAACGTGGTCACGACATATGGCTCCTTGAGTCTTAAGCCTTCCCTCGGAGCAGTGGGTCAACTAGCGGGTGTTAACATCAACTAGTCGTGTCAAAGGCAGACGAGACCATTATTGCTACATGCAGTACCATTATGACGACAATCTTAACACATCATCAGAGATGTAATCGCATTGCTGCAACGTTTTCCTTACCTGGTGACAGACTCGGGGAACATGGTTGAATTATCTAAACTAAGTAAAGGTAAGCTCTTAAATAGCGCAGCATCCAGTACTTAAAACTACTCAAAGACGTTTGCATTTTAAATAATTACGTAATATGTTAAATCGATCACCATCTAGACTTTATTCACCCACGCTGCAATTGATGGGCATAGTCAACAGTCTATACTCATATATGGAAAACAATGTGTTGTTGTTATTGTTGTTGTTCTTCTTCTTGAAATAAATGTCATTCATTCATACATCCAATATATATTTACTGAAGAACAATAACGACGATGACGTCATCTCGTGACTTTCGCGCGTTACTTCTATTTTCTATACAATACGTTATACGTTTCTACGTAACAATCATTTTGACTTGAGACGCCAAAGTGGATATAATATTTAGACGTTACATATCGCTTCGTTCAGTCAACGCGAATCTCCAATACGTATATGTACAAACTCGCGAACAGAAGGAAGAACTGCTTCTGAACTTCTGCCGCCTGAAGTGGCAATCGGTTGTGATTGTTCAATTTAACGAAGCCACATCTTATCAGTTTTATGACTTTGAATGTTAAAATCACACATAATTTAGTTTAGATCACGGTGTTTCATATTCAAATGAAAAATTCATGGGTCAAAGTACAGTTTTTGCGTAAGGTTTTGCGTATTGCCAGGTGACGTATGTTCGTTCAGGCATTACTTTGAAAGATCATTAAATTACAGACTGACACGAAGCGAGTTGTCTGTTTACTATCAGCGTCTAGACTACTATATTACTGTTCTTACTGCTACCGTCACTTAAATACAACTGAACGTAAATGTCACGCATTATGAATAGATGATAAATGAAGTCAATTCAACATAGACGTGTAAAAAGTGGTTGGAAACTTACGTTTTTGCCTAAACGATAAGTGAAATTCATTATGAAACTCTAAAAAATCTTTAGTAAGGTGGTAAACAAAGTAATAAAATTAAGATTATTAATGTCAAAAATAATGTATGTTGCTGATTGATCTGTTT
>JAODUO010000214.1:787500-795000 GCA_025642075.2 Ridgeia piscesae | reverse complement strand
TGTACTCATTCGTACACTATTGGCTATGCTCATTCGTACACCACTGTCTATATTCATTCGTACACTGTCTATACTCATTCGTATACTACGGTCTATACTCATTCGTACACTGTCTATACTCATTCGTATACTACTGTCTATACTCATTCGTACACCACTGTCTATACACATTCGTACACCACTGTCTATACACTTTCGTACACCACTGTCTGTACTCATTCGTACACTACTGTCTATACTCATTTGTACACCACTGACTGTACTCATTCGTACACTATTGGCTATACTCATTCGTACACCACTGTCTATATTCATTCGTACACTATCTATACTCATTCGTATACTACGGTCTATACTCATTCGTACACTGTCTATACTCATTCGTATACTACTGTTTATACTCATTCGTACACATTTGTCTATGCTCATTCGTACACAACTGTCTAAACCCATTCATACACAACTGTCTATATTCATTCGTACACAACTGTCTATACTCATTCGTACACCACTGCCTATACACATTCGTACACTGTCTATATTCCTTCGTACACAACTGTATATTCTCATTCGTACACCACTGTCTATACCTATTCGTATACAATTGTCTATATTAATTCGTACACCACTTTCTATACTCATTCGTACGCCACTGTCTATATTCAGTCGTACACCACTGTCTATACGCATTCGTACACAACTCTCTATGCTCATTCATACACAACTGTCTATACTCATTCGTACACCACTGTCTATATTCATTCGTACAATACTGCCTATACTCATTCATACACAACTGTCTATACTCATTCGTACACAACTGTCTATTCTCATTCGTACACCATTGTCTATATTCATTCGTACACTGTCTACACTCATTCGTACACTGCCTATACTGCACTCGTACAGCTGAGTGAACTGGTCGCACGAAATGAACCAAGGTTCGACACAACGGCTGACGTAAAATCACATTTGACCTTTTCATATAGACAGGTTTTGTTATTGAAAATTTCACAACACGTTTAAACTCAACTGATAGACGTGCATTGGAAAATTCGTGAAATTGTAATACCTCAATTTCCCATATACCACTTTGAAACAAGACACCCTTTCAATTCATTTCTGCTAGAATCAGACAGTCACCTGCGGTGTTGACATCACCAATCAAAATTACACCAGTATCAATACGCAGAAAAAACACCGACTGTCCGCTGTCATTACGTGACAGTCCTGATGTCACGCTATAGAAAAACTAATGTCTACTCATTCAGCACTCACAGACAACCTGCATAATGCAATTTCTATAGGCTACACTTTCGTTAAACGGGGAATGGCGGACGAAAACGTTATTGTGGTCTTTCTTCGGCTCAGAATTCGAACCCGGGTATATATATATATATATATATATATATATATATATATATATATATAACGTACACACACACACCCATACACACACGCGCGCAGCACGCACGCACACACACACACAAACACACACACACACACACACACACACACACACACACACACACACACACACACACACACACACACACCACACACACACACACATTAACTTTGTTACGTGTATGTATGTCACGTGTCACCCAGGCTGACGTACACTTCGATACAGTACATTTACGTGTCATGCATGGTACCACACGGCTGGCGTCACTCCATCGCACTTCCCCTATATACACTCGCTCACGTAATCCCGACAACCGCAAGACAACCCCTTAGGGTTATAATGGAATTTCGGCCAAACTTATCCTCTTGCCCATGAGCTAGTAAAAACCCGTCGCTTGGTACAATATTCATATGACATCTGTCCCTTTTAGACAGCTGCACGTAATCATGACGTCTTCCCGTGTCGATGGACGTGTCATTTTGCACCTGATCCCAAGTCATAAATGTCACCGCGTCACATGTTCCCACATACCAACCGACGTCGTGTCACCTGTCTCCACATAACAGATGTCATCTGTTATCTGTTCCCACGTAACGACCGTCATCGTGTCATATGCCCCCCATGAAACAAATGTCATCGTGTTTATATATAGTAGGGCGTGTGTGTATGTGTGTGTGTGTGTGTGTGTGTGTGTGTGTGTGTGTGTGTGTGTGTGTGTGTGTGTGTGTGTGTGTGTGTGTGTGTGTGTGTGTGTGTGTGTGTGTGTGTGTGTGTGTGTGTGAGTGTGTGTGTGTGTGTGTGTTGTGTTTGTGTGTGTGTGTGTGTGTGTGTGTTGTGTGTGTGTGTGAGTGTGTGTGTGAGTGTGAGTGTGAGTGTGAGTGTGTGTGTGTGTGTGTGTGTGTGTGTGTGTGTGTGTGTGTGAGTGTGAGTGTGTGTGTGTGTGTGTGGTGTGTGTGTGTGTGTGTGTACGTATATGTGCTATATGTGCTATATGTGCGTGTATGTGTACGTATTGTATTCACGCACGTAGGGGAAGGCGTTAAAACACACACCCTATGCACAAAAACGGACCGCCAGCAGTTTCGCGTCATTGTATTGTGAATAGAAAAAATGGTGTAGTCACGTCATCATTGTCACTCACAAAGCGGGACTACCGAACGTTGTTCGGAAGAATGAAAACAAAATTCGAGCTAATAGAAAACAGTTTGTAACGCTTTTTTTAATATATATTACCAGTATTTTTAAATGTCCTATTTCCATTTGTGTGCTCTGGAAAATGGACAATTTGCTATTTGTGATTCCATTATGTCTGCTCTGTTTTCGTTACAAGAGCTTGCAAAGATTCTATTCAAATGGCGATATTCCGCAGGTCGTCGAGTGTGGCCAAAACGGGCCACCGAGTAATCAGCTTCGTCCGCAGGAGTCCGTTTTGGCTGGAAAGTTGTTAGTGCATTCTACGTGCAACCCAGCGGTAACACCGCACGTAACGATTGATTAGCCTATTCCGAAGATAGACCAATCGAATCATCGTAAATCTATTAACAAAACGAATACGTGCAATATTACCCGTTCATGCAGAGGGCACGTTCAGGCAAAAAAGGAAATCCCGGAATAAAAGGCATACCACGGAAGTGCTAACACCTAGCACGAGTAAAAATGCGTAGAGAATGGAGAGGGCGTCAGTCAATTAAGCCATGCAGACGTCCTAACGCCAACTCTGAAAACCCGAACCAGCCAAGTAGGATGAAGAAAAATGAAGAAAGCCACTCGTTTTGGCAGAAATGCGCCTTATTTATTCTGAGCCGTAGTCAAATAACTGGATAAGATCATGGCGTTGTGTGTTTCATTAGAAACGTAATTTTTATGAGAGATCATGCTTATGTGTTCGCGTTGGATGCCGGGACCCGACATAATCATCAACTGCGTGGTTGTGCGCGGTAGACTGACTATACACGCAGGAGGCGCCCAGGCCGAAAGTATCTTTTGTGACAGCTTAAACCACAACCGATCAGTTCATGTCTGTCTATGTCTGTCGCATCGGATCAAGGCTGGAACTGTGCCTAAATTAACATCTTAATATGTCAGTAATAATGTATTTTATTCACGATAATCGGCTTCGGTAGATTAGCCGAGATCGTGTCACAATACACCGTCTGATAAGCCGACCGTTTATACAACAGACCACTACACGTATCATAGCACTGCCTTTCTGCCTTTCTGGTGGCTATCAAAACAAATTATTATCAGAAAGACATGCGCTACGCCTCAAGGCTTAAGTTGGCGAACGAAACATCAGCAAATTTGGCAACGTCATTTTGCGGTTGAATAACGTCTAGCTGTGTGTCTGTGACTTAATAAAGGTACTTCTTTGTTAAAGGCGACGGAAATATCACAGACAAACTTAATAAAACTGCATGACTGAAAACTTTAAAATAACTCACGACAATCGCGTTAGGTAAGGAACGTCGTACCTAGACCTACGTTTTGGGAATTTCGGCAAGAATTCAGACAAGGTGTGTTCGTGTTTTGCGGTCGTCGTCTACGTTGAACACACCTGCCGCACTATTTTAAACACGCTCTCCGTACGAAAACCCTTAACAGGATTACTTTGTGGTTGTAAACAAACCGTCCATGGGTCTATCATTATTCGTCGGTCCGTGGCTAATTTTACGACTTCCTGTAGATTCGTCACGAGCGCACTAAACCGACGCATTGTTTTTTTCTTTGAATGAACGCACCGCGTACTCTAAAACTCGACGCCGGATTTAGCACCTTTAGTTTTTGCGAATAAATGAAAGACTCTTCCGACGTCTGATGCTGAGTAAGACCGAAAATGACAGAATAGACAGACCAGTTCGCGTAATGACGCGTTTTAGTCAGACACACTCACATCCATTGACACGTGACACTGCGGATGGTGCAACGTCACCGTTGGGTGGCAGAAACGACGCAGTCGGAGTGAAAACTATCGTTGTCAACTCTGACGTCAGTCGGGTCTAAGTGTTTTATTGTTTTCGCTCACAGACGCGAGCGGTGTTTTCTGACGTGCCAACATTACATCATCATAGTGTAAACATTACATCATCATAGTCACGCACCTTTATCATTACGTTCATTGTTACATTCACGATTAAACACATCATGACACTCATATTACTATATTCATTATTAACTAATTAATTGCGTTCATAATTATTCTGCTGATTTATGCCTCACAGAAATGTCCATTTAACAGACCTATTAAATACAAAAACACGTGTTAGCAGGATGTGTTCGGTGCATTCCTCGTCGCGCCCCCTGGATGTGCGTCTGGCAAAACAATAAACACTAACGTTAGTGTGTCGCCGCGTCACCTGCGTACATAGGCATCCGCACGTACGTTGAGTGTACGATGTGTGTACGTTCACACCACGGACTTATATGCACTGGACTGCTGTCTCCGGGTTTAGGCCGCTAGAGTAGCGCAGCAAGGTCAACTTAGCACAACAGGTATTAGTTACTTCCGGTTGTCTGCTGGTTGCCGTCAATTTCGCATATAAGTCCGTGTTCACACGAACGTTGGGTGTACGATATGTGTACGTTCACACGTACGTTGGGTGTACGATATGTGTACGTTCACACGTATGCTCGTGAGTAGCCGGAAGCCGCTCGCCCGCGAGTGGCCACCCTGTACCTCGGGACCTGGCACACACGCTGTGCACTTCGGCTGATCTCATACACGACCGCGGGTATTGACAGACTGTATAGCGTAAGCACACACACACACACTTTCCTTACAAAAACTGTCGTTATTTCATTATCTTATCTTGTGTACATTGAAAGAAATGCGCGTAATCACAAACATGCTGCTGTCGTCATCAAATAATTGTCTAAAAGCGTAGGTGTTTTGGTAGGAATATCGACCGAGTTGCTTCGTTGTTTGAATATAGCATAGCATGTAGGCTATACATATTATATACCTTCCAGCGCGACATATATCCGATTTAAAAATAGGACCAGTGTACAGGGTTGGAATAACCTTGACCAATATGTGGGACTTGTTTTTGTTTGTACATGAAACAACGATGACCACTATCGAGGCCAGATTTACCGTACGCTTCAGGGACAGGGAAGATATATAGCAGTTACATACAGGTGTGTGTGTGTGTGTGTGTGTGTGTGTGTGTGTGTGTGTGTGTGTGTGTGTGTGTGTGTGTGTGTGTGTGTGTGTGTGTGTGTGTGTGTGTGTGTGTGTGTGTGTGTGTGTGTGTGTGTGTGTGTGTGTGTGTGTGTGTGTGTGTGTGTGTGTGTGTGTGTGTGTGTGTGTGTGTGTGTGTGTGTGTGTGTGTGTGTGTGTGTGTGTGTGTGTGTGTGTGTGTGTGTGTGTGTGTGTGTGTGTGTGTGTGTGTGCCGGTTTTGGCTTGTTTCTATATACGTGTATACATGTTTGTTTTATTATGTGTGTGTGTCCCTCTCTCTCTCTCTCTCTCTCTCTCTCTCTCTCTTCTCTCTCTCTCTCTCTCTCTCTCTCTCTCTCTCTCTCTCTCTCTCTCCTCTCTCTCTCTCTCTCTCTCTCTCTCTCTGTGTGTGTGTGTGTGTGTGTGTGTGTGTGTGTGCGTGTGCGTGTGCGTGTGTCGTGTGCGTGTGCGTGTGCGTGTGCGTGTGCGTGATGTGTGTGTGTGTGTGTGTGTGTGTGTGTGTGTGTGTGTGTGTGTGTGTGTGTGTGTGTGTGTGTGTGTGTGTGTGTGTGTGTGTGTGTGTGTGTGTGTGTGTGTGTGTGTGTGTGTGTGTGTGTGTGTGTGTGTGTGTGTGTGTGTGCCGGTTTTGGCTTGTTTCTATATACGTATATATATGTTTGTTTTATTATGTCCGCATGCCTGTGCATATCTCCCTCCCTCCGTCCCCCTTGCTTTGTTCCAAACGTCACTCTCTCCTTCCCTCCCTATAGCTCCCCTGGAGTTTAAGATAATTATAATAATGATGATAACGACGATTATTGTGAGCTGTTGTTGTCGATGTCGATGTCGATGTCGGTGTCGGTGTCGGTGTCGGTGTCGGTGTCGGTGTCGGTGTCGGTGTCGGTGTCGGTGTCGGTGTCGGTGTCGGTGTCGGTGTCGGTGTCGGTGTCGGTGTCGGTGTCGGTGTCGGTGTCGGTGTCGGTGTCGGTGTCGGTGTCGGTGTCGGTGTCGGTGTCGGTGTCGGTGTCGGTGTCGGTGTCGGTGTCGGTGTCGGTGTCGGTGTCGGTGTCGGTGTCGGTGTCGGTGTCGGTGTCGGTGTCGGTGTCGGTGTCGGTGTCGGTGTCGGTGTCGGTGTCGGTGTCGGTGTCGGTGTCGGTGTCGGTGTCGGTGTCGGTGTCGGTGTCGGTGTCGGTGTCGGTGTCGGTGTCGGTGTCGGTGTCGGTGTCGGTGTCGGTGTCGGTGTCGGTGTCGGTGTCGGTGTCGGTGTCGGTGTCGGTGTCGGTGTCGGTGTCGGTGTCGGTGTCGGTGTCGGTGTCGGTGTCGATGTCGATGTCGATGTCGATGTCGATGTCGATGTCGATGTCGATGTCGATGTCGATGTCGATGTCGATGTCGATGTCGATGTCGATGAACATAGAACATCTAGAATGGATTGGGTGTTTGTAACCAAAAAAAATCTGTTCACAAGTCATCAGTTTGTCCGCCCGTCCATTCGTAGGTCGATGTCCGGTCGAGATGGTGTTACTAGCTGAGTGTTCGTCGGCCCGGGACGAGGCAGCTTGGGGCGTGACGTCAGCTGGACTCAGCAAGACGCCACCTATGGGGGAGGAGCCGAACGACGACGTGTCTTCTGCGAAGTCGTTAACATGGTAAAACGGACCGCCTTGCACCATTCTTTGCTACGACTGCTCCGTGTAATCAAACCACGGGTGTCTGTCGACACCAGCGTAGGACGCGGAATGCGTTGAGTAGTGGGGCGGGCGCAGTTGATGGCTGCTCGCACATTCGGGGACACTGAGTACAATAGAGTCGCCATAAACAGAACGTGATGTGAGATACTCGGTCTACTTTGTTAAACGATCCACACACATATGAACGCATCCGCGCGAAAATGTGTACATACACATACATGCCGCTCATGTTCACGCATGCACG
>JAODUO010000214.1:747500-780000 GCA_025642075.2 Ridgeia piscesae | reverse complement strand
TCGTTCAGCCTGGTTTGGTTAATAGACAAACCACATCACCCTTGCTTAGGCGTCAAGCATTCGGACATTTCGTCTTACTTGTTGATGTAGCAAGTCTTTAGTGGGTGGAATTCAATACGACCAATTCGCAAGGATGCGTAACGCCATCGCGTCGCTTTATCGCCTCACTGGAAATGCGGCAATTCACTGCAAAGATGGTGGGCTATAGACGAGCTAGGGATAGAGAGGAAGGCACCCGTGGCCGTGACGTGCGTGGTATGTGTGTGGATAAGTCATCTTAAAATAATACAGTTCATTAGTGTTTCCTGCTTTCAGAGTTCAGCGTAGATATGTAGGAGAGATACTGTTTTCATGAGGATATATAGTTTAAGATTGGCAGGCATTTGAAAAGATGTGTTCTTGGTGCCGTTTTCGTTGTAAAGATGTCATCGAGATCAATAACAGGATTAGGAGTGGGCCGACAAATTCATAACAACTTTAGGCCCGGCTACTCTTCACAACGACAATGTAGCTTGGCAGACCGACAAAACAATTGTTGCCATTAAATACCTTATTATCAGTGACTGGGCAATTTCGCAATAGTTGTCTCGATAACTGGGTTAGTAGTCTTGCCTTCTTGAGCCGTATCGCAGTGCTATAAGGGATGTCAGAACCTCCGATTAGTGTCAGTGATCTATCGGCGTCTAACCATCGTTTGCGCTAGCGTCATCCATCGCTGTCTCTCGAATTTCTTGTTTAGGTGACTTTGGAATTCAACTGTGAACAGTAAAGGTGTGCAGGTCACATTTTGTTTCAAATGTATTTGACTTTGTGAAACAATATCTTTAGAAGCGCTCTAGTGCACATGCAAACCTTAAACTCCTTTTCCCAATTGTCAAACAATATTCGCTTGCGTATTTACATTCACGCTTGCAAGATGCTTTATTCAAACAGCCGCGCAGTTATGATTTCGTAAATTGACGTAGCACAATTTCGGGAACTTGTTTATTTTGCGGCCATCGCATGCAGATGACCTTTTCCATATATATATATATATATATATATATATATATATATAATATTATATATATATATATATATATATATATATATATATATATATATATATATATAATATTATAATATATTATATAATACGTGTGTTAAGAACACACACTTCGGTGAAATTTTAAAGAAAGTCCCGGTTGTTGAAATCTCCAGAGCCAACAATTAAGATGTGTATTTCCGTTTCTGTGAGTAGGCCTCATTGTATGTTTTTTAATAATTGCGTCTGTTTATCGGTGTGATTATAATTGTCTTACTTCCCATCATTATAGCATCGCATTATGATGCTATACATTCAAATATTTGCACTATTTCTCTCACAAGTACATTATTTCGATCTTGACCTTAAAATCGTTCCCGCATACCGTAGAACTTGGTTTCTGTTGGAAGGGAGTGACCATAATAAAATGCGGTGAGGGAATGCACTTACACTGTTTCCACGTTAGTGTGTTATTAAGATTTAATGAGCAAGCGCCACATTTGCTATATCAGCCTCACACGAAGTTTGTGCAAACATTGGCCCGCGGTCATTCGCCATGTCTTTGTCGCGACGACCTGACCGAGAAACGGGTGCACGTTATCCCGCGGTGATATAACACCAAGGCCTCCTTTGTATGAGTGCGTGCGTCAATGGAAGTCAAACAACGCCGGCACGACATACACACGAGAGTTGAATTCTTCTGTCTCCGTTCGCGCTATTTCTCAGCGTTGACTAACTACTAGGTGTTCGACCGCCAACAGAAAATACAATGGCTCACCGGCGTTGAATGTATACTGTGAGAAAAGAACTCGCGACGGTGGGACAATAGCCTAAGTGTTCCGAGACATAGCTCGAAGCGTAAGCGACGGCCGTGAATGAAACCGGCGGTCGTTGAGCCAGACCCGTGCGTGAAGAAGTCAGACTCGTGTCGAGAGGGCGGCCTTCGACGTGGCTCCTTGACCAAGTGGCCAAGTGGCCCTCAGCCGTCCACTCATATATCTTGAGCATCTTGTTTGCCGCCACTGCAGATAAATGCAGGGACTGATCTGATGTTTGGCAGTTATTTGTTTGTCTTTCCTGCCTGTTTATTCGGTTTCGGTGTTGTACTTGTAGTTTTTGTCGACACAGTTTCTCGTTACTGCGATTAATTCGGTGATGGTGTTTTGGGGACTTGCGTGGTCTTGGTGATCACCGTGGACTTAGCGTAAGGTCACGACATTGAAAAAAGCAGTGATTAAACATGATCTAATGACCGAGCCGACCGACCGACCGACCGACCGACCGACCGACCGACCGACCGACCGACCGACCGACCGACCGACCGACCGACCGACCGACCGACCGACCGACCGACCGACCGACCGACCGACCGACCGACCGACCGACCGACCGACCGACCGACCGACCGACCGACCGACCGACCGACCGACCGACCGACCGACCGACCGACCGACCGACCGACCGACCGACCGACCGACCGACCGACCGACCGACCGACCGACCGACCGACCGACCGACCGACCGACCGGACGACCGACCGACCGACCGACCGACCGACCGACCGACCGACCGACCGACCGACCGACCGACCGACCGACCGACCGACCGACCGACCGACCGACCGACCGACCGACCGGACCGACCGACCGACCGACCGACCGACCGACCGACCGACCGACCGACCGACCGACCGACCGACCGACCGACCGACCGACCGACCGACCGACCGACCGACCGACCGACCGACCGACCGACCGACCGACGACCGACCGACCGACCGACCGACCGACCGACCGACCGACCGACCGACCGCGACCGACCGACCGACCGACCGACCGACCGACCGACCGACCGACCGACCGACCGACCGACCGACCGACCGACCGACCGACCGACCGACCGACCGACCGACCGACCGACCGACCGACCGACCGACCGACCGACCGACCGACCGACCGACCGACCGACCGACCGACCGACCGACCGACCGACCGACCGACCGACCGACCGACCGACCGACCGACAATCAAAGGCTGTAGAGTATGTCTATGCACGCTGTTAATCACGATAAAGAGCGTTACGCATGTTCTTCCGGAAGGAGGCTGACGGAGTTTGCCGATCACCGAGCGATGTCGTGAAGCGGCCACTGTAGACACGAGTGAAGAAGCTCAGGAGCAGGTGAACACTTAACCGTCCACTCGACCCAGGATCCCGACCACTCCACGGCAACTTCTACGGCTATTCACCGCGCGATCGTCTCTCTAGTAGCGCTCGAATCTTGTCTCGCCTACGTCTCCCACCACGTAGTGGTGACATGTCTCGGACACTCGAATGTTCGGACGTCCTCGAGAATATTAGACGTCCATTGATAGTTTTAACGAGTTCAAATGTCATTCAGCGAGACAGCCACCCCACGTGACTGGTTCCAATCAACAAGTGCTCAGTTAGTGAAGTTATTGGCACATTCACACTGAAGTGTCCAACATTTGTCAATTGTGCGTAGTCCGATATTGTAGTATAGCTTTTTACTGTGTTTTAGAACACTATTTACACTAGCATTGATGCAATCAGTATATATTAGGTTCATTCACATCTAGTGTTGTCCTCGGCTCCTCGCAGTCGTAATGGTAGTACTACTACTAGTAGTAGTTGTAATAACACTACTACTAAAACCAGTACTGCTGCTGCTGCTGCTACTACTACTACTACTACTACTACTACTACTACTACTACTACTACTACTACTACTACTACTACTACTACTACTACTACTACTACTACTACTACTACTACTACTACTACTACTACTACTACTACTACTACTACTACTACTACTACTATTACAACAACAACAACAACAACAAAAACAACTACTACTACTACTACTACTACTACTACTACTACTACTACTACTACTACTACTACTACTACTACTACTATTACAACAACAACAACAACAACAAAACAACAACTACTACTACTACTACACTACTACTACTACTACTACTACTACTACTACTACTACTACTACTACTACTACTACTACTATTACACAACAACAACAACAACAAATACAACACTAACTACTACTACTACTACTACTACTACTACTACTACTACTACTACTACTACACTACTACTACGTCTAGACGTAGTGGGACGCCGTATGAGTCTATTCTTAGCAACGGCTTGCTAGAGCAGAGAGACTCGCTCCGTGCAGTAGTTCCATGAAGCGGATACTACTACTAAATACCTGATTCTAAGTACAATTTAGGCAGGTATGTTTAGCAATAAAACTACCTTATGATAGACGTATGCGTGTCGGCAGATTTGTTGAAAGTTTCGAGTTTGCAATAACAGTCTTTTCTTTCAGCAAATGTCTGACAGTCGTGTTCGGGCGCATTACACATTTCAGCATTCTTTCGTAAAAGAGTTACGTTCGACGTATAATTGCATAATTGAGATACGTTGCTGGAGTATTCTCCGCTTGCAGACGAGAATAGCCGGCACCACATGTGACATGCACACATACAGTCGTCCATGTTTGAAGTCTCAGGTCCCAGGTGGTTACCTCCAAACAGCCCAAACTTGGGCTGACGCAGGAATTGTTCTTCTCTAGAATTCGTGAGTCCACTATAAGTTACACATTTACGGGATCTTTTTCTTCACCTGGCATAGACACCAGATAGAAGGGACCACCGGCTTTTAGTGTCTCTTCCGAAAGACACCGGCACTGTGGGGTGAACGAAATTGCCCAAGTTTCGAAACGGGCTCTACCGCGCGACCACCGCTCCCCACAACCCAGTGACGCCTTCAAATGGATAGTTATTTGTTTAGCACTTTACGACGAGTAATTTTGCACCCAGCACAAGTAGCGTTGAACGGAGGGAAGGTCAAACAAACATTGCACTTAAGTGCAGCGCATTTGTTTAGCACCCGTACTCTCTAGTGTGGTATTTATGTAGATGAGCGCGGTTATGCGGAGGAATGTGTCATTATTCCGTATGGTCGTATACTCGATCCGCGCGCCGAAGTCGTCGCGATATCCTGCTTGTTTTGCAGGCATCTTTTGCAGTCGGTCACGCGAAACGACGGGACGACGTCGCTTCAAGCGGATCTTTACGGCGCCGTTATGTTGTTTCAATTAAACCCCGCTGATCGCCCCGTCGTCACAGCATGTACGTGACGGGTGACGATGTCGCTCGTAGACGCTTACCAGCATCGTCGCATTAACCTCTCATTGTCCGTGCGTCGTCGCACGGCGTATCTCGCGCCCCGTTTACGTGTTTGCCTTCGAGCGACGGCGCGCGCTTTTCACTCGCGCGGCCCGTGTTCGGTGCGCGCGCGCCGTCGCGTTTTGCGCGTCGCGCTTTTTACGGCGTGGCCCGAAGCGGCGACAGAGAAAACACTTAAACGAGTGAATAGTGGGGAACGTTTTACGCCGGCGAAAGATAGTGCCGCTTTAGGACAATGTTGTGACGGCATCTTACAGGTCGGGCCGTAGACGTTTATGTGTTTGGCCGACTTCGGAAATAACAGATCGGTTTTTCTTGCGTCGTACGCGTGCCCTGTAGACCACAAGCGACCTGGGACTGGAATGCTATTAGGATGGGTGAATTCTGCGGTTTATGTTAAAAAAAAACAATTCGCGGCTGTAGAAAAGGGTGCGTGTCTGTATCTTTGTCATCACCATTTGTGTAGGGAATTGTTAGTTTTTATTTGAAACGAAAAGCTCTGGACAACGTGGTATTTTTAGCTATTGGTTATATGTTATATATATATATATATATATATATATATATATATATATATATATATATATATATATATATATATATATATATGTGTGTGTGTGTGTGTGTGTGTGTGTGTGTGTATTATAAAGGGAAAAACGACATTTAATCAGAACTGTTAAATTGAAATCGAAACAAATACGAATTTACGTGTAATGCGACATTTGTATAGAATCGGGTGTGAATATTGTTAATGACTCGTTTAATTAGTTGCAACAAACAACGTATATGGTTGGCTTGACAAATTTGAGCGGACCAAATATACAGGGTTTGTGTAATAGCTCTTGATTTATAAATAGATGGAAATGCATGGAGAAACGAACCATACTATGCACTCATTTGTCTAAGATGTCGCATCAACAAATGTTTACGTATCCATTACGAGTGGCAACTAGTGAACATGTCACCGATGATTTAGTTTGCGACAATCAGGAATTGTCCTACATAGCCTGTTTACATATTTAGTGGTTTGACCCAGTTTTTGCCGTGACGATGTCGTTTAAATATTGTCCTTTTATTCAGAGATCGTTTATGGAAGCTCGGCGACTTTAGATTACATTATATATAAAACGTAACTATTCATTCAGTTTCTCACAGAGGATAATACGTTAATTGATTAGATTACCTACTGACTGAAAACATGCTAGTAACGTGCATATTGAAACAAGTCGACATTTAAGTCCAGAAGAGCATGACACACAGCGAAATAAAGCTGAACTCTCAATAAACCAAATGCTTCTTTGTCCGTCTACCATTTAAATTAATTTATGTGTGACAATGTTGTTATATGTTGTTAAATCATAATTACCTATTACAACTTAAGTTGGTATGGAACCCAAATATCGAGATGCATTTCGCATACTGTAGATCGCTCTTTGCTGGTGTCGATTGGGTTTGGTCACCTACGTCTTTCACCACCGTCTTCGTCATGGCTGTTTATACTATACTGTTACCTGTTTCATAAGCATTGTCAATTCATCTCAATCTTCTGATACGAACTATTTCTACACGGTAATGGGTGTACCCAGCATGAGCGATTGATTGTGGGAAATTGTTTTTAGCCAGACTAATCGTGTCCAGATTCTTTTGAAATAGTGTTCTATCTAATCCGACAACGCCACATTGGCAAACATCGCTTCTTGCGTCTGAACACGCAACATTAACTGCTCATAAATTGACATGAATATACCATCTGGTCTTTGGCAATTAAAACATACAATTTGGGTGCTTGACGAGAACTTATCACAGAAAAAAACAAATACTGCTGCAAAGCGACACATTACAGACTAAAAGTAACGCAACGCCATTTATTATATATAAACCCTCCCCGGCGCCATTCTTACCGCAACTAGGTCGGTTGTAGTTCAAGTTCACCGACTCATACAGCAGACGACATCAAAGCCAATGGCGTTAATGAGTACAGAAAGAAGCTGGAAGCTGTTTACCTACGGCTTAATATATTTTCAGACTACGCCTAAAGTGAACGTAATGATAGTAATATATAAACATAATATTATCTGATTTCTAAAGTCATTACATTCACACGGACAAACAGTAATTGATTTAAATAAACCAGCAAATACAACTCATTCGATATAAATGAGTGCAATAGATCGCTTCTTGTGCCTACTTATAGCGTTGATGTAGGTATTATATTATCAATGTCTGAATGTGGAATACTCCGCCATGTTAGGTCATCACCAAAACCGCTGTTAAAGCAGTTGATTTCGGAGTGACGGAGTCGACGGTTCCTGGTGACATCCATACTGACATTGCTATGTACACAATCAATCATCGCCCAAGATGGCTACGCTTTAGATTACCCAACGATTCAGGTCCAAAGATCGTTCCATATTCATCAAGGTTTTTTTTGAAGGTGACGCCTTATTCCTGGTGAGATTCTTTGTCGCCGTCCGATTTCTCGTACCTGGTGTCTGTCGGTCTGAAGGCCCCGGGGTGGCGATGACGTCATGTGGGAAGGCGATGACATCACGGGGAACCGCCCCTGACGGGGCTGAAAGACCCGAGGCGCTGCCACCCCGCGACACGCCCCTACCCCCCGGGACTGGATTTCACCCGTCGCACCTGTCGCACAGAGAGACAGGTGGTACGATGAGAGGCAACAACCCCAACCGCCCCGTGCCCCCGACCACCTCGTACCCTTGGTTTACCACAAACCTTCCACACAGAGACCAGCCTGCGAGCTCTCGCGGCTGGGTGTTGGTAAATGATGGTGCGTTATACGAGTTACCCTTATCACCCCATGCTGTCGGTACGAGGCTACTGTGAGCCCTCGCCGGAACTGTGGAAGCTGTGAAGAATAGTAGGCCTGTGACCTTTTTCTCCGTAGTGTTCCTTTTTAGGTATTTTAAGATATTTTCTCTCGTTCGACTATCGAATGTTTGTTTGTTTGTGTGTTTGTTTGTGCGTGTGTGTGCGCGTGTGCATGCGTGCGTGTGTGCATGACATTACGTGTAATGATGTAAAGGCGGACAGACATCTCGGGTAAACGACATCCTTCTATAAATAAAAATGGCATTCGGCTAGATAAAGTTCAACAGAACTTAGGCTACTATGTAGGATTACGGAAAATGGACAGGATAAATGCGGTTTAGTGGGATTAAACACATCATTTGTCAACGACAAAATCAAAACAATGTTTAGTTTGCGCTGGTAATTAATCTCCGTCACTTCGCCGCGAGATACCCTGTAGATTGGGAGCAGCTCTCCGGGTCAAAGTTACACGCGGTGTATCGGGTTACTCGTAGGTCAGTGTGTCGCCGGCGTCAGGGTTATCCGCCTGTGCAATGATTGTTACAACATGGGATAGATTGTCAGGCAGTCTTTTAGTATACCCCCCAAGACATAGCCTGTTTAGTGTTTAGCTCTATATTGAATTTTGTAGCTAATTATAAAGCAACATCGCCACATGTCCAGAATGTCGATCAATAGTAGGCCTATGTTGACTACGTCTGTCGTTTTGACATCCTTCCATGCATGGGTGCATCATAGGATAACACACACACACACACACACACACACACACACACACACACACACACACACACACACACACACACACACACACACACACACACACACACACACACACACACACACACACACACACACACACACACACACACACACACACACACACACACACACACACACACACACACACACACACACACACACACACACACACACACACACACACACACACACACACACACACACACACACACACACTGTATATACATGTATATAATTCAAACCGAACTCGCTTTAAATGAATACCAACATGACAGCCAAGTTCACTGACCAATGTAGCTGGCAGTTCAGCGAAACCATTCACAGTAGGCGTAACAATTAGAACGTAACACAGGAAAGAGACACAAACCCACAGTACTTGCATATTATCTGCCTATACTCTATAGCCGGCCACCGTATTCCTCAAGTTACATCTCCCAAACCTACTGACAAAGACCATGACACGACAAATACCAACACGTGGTCACTTACTCTGATAAAAAAATTAGACATTCCTACCTTAACAGACCTTGTGTGTCCGTACAAACCTGCGAGAGCATTGCATTCTGCGAACAATAACTTATTAATAGTTGTGCGGACACACGTGAAAGCTGGAGACAACTCATTTGTGGTCGCAGCAGCGACCTTATGGAACGCTTTACCTAGTCACATTAAGACGTCTGCCTGTTTAGCCACCTGCAAGGCACGCCTAAAGACACATTTCTTCTGACTCTTCTCGTGGCTTAGTTTAATGTTTGTGTACCTTTATCGATATTTTATTTAACATATTTATATATTTATCATACATATATACATTTATTCAGCTTAAATAATTCGTGTTATTATATTTATATTTATATTTGTAATTTTTGTTATAATTGTTATATATGTCATTTGTATATTTATGTGTTTTTCTTCTGGTGCGTATTTGTATTTTATAATTTTAATGTATGTAAAGCGCCACGAACAATTTAAAATTGGATGTGGCGCTATATTAAATAAAATATATTATTATTATTATATTATTAACATATATGAAGATATGTTGGCGATCAACCTGTAACTTCACAACATATAACATTGCTAAGTTTCAGTTTCCCAGTGCAAAGTCGACTAGCTAATTTGCTTTGGTTATAATAAGGATTGCAGCGGGGGACAAACGCTTGGAGGAAAATCGAAGGGGTGATTGGAGATAGATGCATATCACATGAACAACAGGAACTGTGCCCAGCTCGTCATAACTGAATGCACTAGAGCCGATGCCACTAACAGAGAAACAACAGGAGAAGTTCTAGGTTAGCGGAAATAACCTGATAAGAAGAATCGTGGGAGTTAAGAGAGCTGATAAAGAAGAATGGATGAACTGAGTGTGGAGGTTGGAGTGAAGGAAAGTTTTAAGAAGAAATTGGTGAGGAGTAGGTTGAATCGAGCCGGTCATGTGGAAAGAATGGGAGATGAAAAACTGGAAAAGAGAGCAGATGCCTAGAAAGGGTAGGGGGAAAGGGAGGCGAAGAATATCGAAATTGCGATGTGGGATTGCATTAAAACTGACGTAGAAAGATGGGGAGAAGAATTGAGAAAAAAGCTACGAACACTCAATGCAATGTATGTGTCACTGTGTACTTACATTCTACTGAGTACGCTTGTTGTAAAAGATTAAACATGAGCTGATCTATAATATTAAAGCATGCAGCCTTTGCATATCACCACAGTGAAGTAACTTTGAATTGCCCTACTCAAAATTCGACTTCTCTGACACGACTGTTACAACGAATCTGTTACCGAATGAATTCACTTACACTACAGGTGTCTTCAGTTTGTACTCGTTCCGTCAAACACTGACACCCAACATGTGCGCTATATTTATAAGCCAAGCAATGGATTGGTGGACTTTAATCTAACCTTCTCGTTCAGCGAAGAAACAGCCGCAAAAGAGATTACCAGCTGAAAAAAGATAACACATATTCTATAGTTAGCGCTGTTTTGAAGAAACAAAAAGTAATTGAAAAGTATTTTATATACATACATTTCGCTTGACATACTGTGTTAAAGTTGCACTTTGCTATTTCGACACTCTGTACGCGATAATGTAAAAACACATCCTGCCACTGTCAAATAGATCACTCACGCACCGAAGCGACAAGCCGTCCATAATTTTATTGCGGGGAACGTAGTTTTTACAACAACGTTTGAAGCACAAGAAACCCTCTGTTACGACAATTTGTTTACAAAAATATAGAAATGTAACAAGCGTTTGTCACGTTTTTGCTCGCAACAGTTCAGTACGCATGTTATCATTGTGTTTGCCCGCGCAATACTTAACGAAACGTTCACTTACATAATCGAACCTGACATACCGTACCACGGAGGTCAACGCGTTTCTGAGGAACATGAAATTTAATAACATGCGGCGGTGACAACTTCATTCAGGGTCGATTATTTAGGGGGTAATAACAACGGGTGACGCGATAACAACGTCGGGTATTTGGAACAGATATAGACTTCCCCTGTTATCAAATCAGCTCACAGATAAGGAGCGACCGGAGATTGCTTGAAATGGCGAATCGCGCTCGCTTGTTTGGACTGCAGCGCAATTGTTTTTTAACAAATGGTGACATTCGTTGATTTGCATCCGTTTTTTCCGTTAGCTCACTCCGCATTTCGAGCCGCGTTGTTGACCGAGTGACAGCGCGCTTGTAACGAGTAATATAAGAATGGCGTAGGTTCACGCGCAGTTCAAGGTCATTTGACCTAGTTTTTCCTGAGCGATTCCGTATGGAACGACTTTAAAAATAACTCGTTGGCTGTTAAGGCAACTCGATATATTTATGGCTTATTAATGTTTATAATATGGTAGACTTAAATCGGTTTGTTAGTTACTTTTTAGTTTAATCATGATAGTTTGGTCAGGTTCAAAACCTTGCGTTGAGGATATTTGTAAAAAGAAATACCAGCACAATCGTCGGCTCTTCACTCTTGTTGATCCAAACAAGCGATGCGCTTACTTATTTGCTGCCTATGACGCTTACTGGCATTTAGGGCAGTGACGAAATTCCTCCGTGCAGCATTGTGTCTTGCCAGCCTCACGATGGAACCGCAGCTGCGTCCTGCCTCCGTCATCTCTACATCAGCCGGTGCAGTAACGTTTCTTCAATTGCGTATTTATTAACAATGCAGCCACCGTAGTAATATTCCATTACCTCACATAAATCTGATTTACCTATAAAACATCTCTGGTGCGATTGTTGCAATATTCTGTAATGATTATTTTGAGAAACGAAAGGTTAGTAAAAAGATAAGTTCTTATATAACAGAGCATCAAATCCCGAGGATTGCTCAAAACGTTTTACGCTTTACTCCCCGGCAGAGCTGTTCAGTCGATGTCGAGTTCTCGGGGAAACAACATAGAGTATGATAGTGAAACACCTTATGTTGGTCGTTATATCTTCACTCAGTACACTTGGGACAACGTATAGGTTCAAGTAAATTGTGCCAACGTTCAAACCGATGCTTATTGCAGTGCAGCTTTCGTCCCACGCAGTAAAGATCATAGTTCGAGAATATTCGCTATTTGTCAAGACGGCCGTACAAGTGTGCAATCCATCATTTCTGAAGTACTATATTCTTAGGTTGACGGCAGGCGCCCTGTCGTTGTGGTTTGGCCTCTATAAACGCCGAACAGCGGCTAACTGCTGGGAGGATGGTACCGCTCTGGGATGTGCTCCCCTTTCCCTCAGCCCGGGGATATGGCGTAGGGAAACTTGTTAAATGGGGATGTAACCGAAGGCGTCAGAAACCTGCCTTTGATTAAATCTGTCGAGACCATACCGCATGTATCGCTAATTAGGACATTAGAGCCGATATAGATAACCTGAGGAGAAACATGTACAGGGTTCGGGCGAAGTTTAGCCTCTTTTACAACTACTAGCGTTGAGTGGTACTTGCGTTGAATAGTAATTCGTAATAACGGTGTGGCGGACACACACGATGTTTGACTGCTGAATTGACTTGTATCGGCATTGTGTTCTACAGACTAAACCGATAAACAGGTACACAAACGGGACTTGTCTCACAGGAGACATGCTTCTTATAAGACGGCTGCATTATTTTTAGATCGGGTTGCAATTCCTTGCAAATTACAATGGGTTTGCTGGTATGTGGGCATGTGACGTCACGACAGGCAGTCTGCTGCACGACTTGTTCTGTCAGACATTTGTACACTGCGCGGGCATTTCATTCACGATCTCTGACGCGGTTGTCAACGAGGGTGTTCGATTTCAACCGACGCGTATCCCATTAACCGATTAATTTAAACTGGTGACATGTTGGTTATTATTTATATGAATGTCGCTCACTGAAGCGAGTAAATAATATTGTGAAAGGCAACAGCGATATTTCAAAGTCTGATAGAATATTATACGTAACATACATCTGCAAAGTCATTCACCTATCAGCATGCAGTGGATTTTTTGTATAGTCATCTCTGTTCTCTTCACCAGTTTACCCAAATCCATTCTTATGAAGTCATTCGGTCTTCATTAAAGTTTCTGAAAATATATTGAACAACAACACAACACAGTTGGTTTGTTATTACAGCAGCTACCCGAAGTTATGCAACTCACAAAGCGCTAGACCCTTCTCGAACGAAACACACGTAATAAATACAATGCGAATGATATGATAAAGATCAATAATAAGACAACTGTCTTACTAAAATTCGCGTTATGATCCTTCTTAGCTAACCTTTTTTCCTATTATTACTTTATGGACTAAATTATCTCTGTGCAAACGTGTGGTGTGATCTGATGTTGCTCGCTGGCTTGCGTGAGACAGACTTTGCCCCACTCGAGCAATTACCGGCAACCATCAGCACGGTGGGTACTTCTTTGTTGAATAATCAGTCGTGGCGGCGTGGATATCTCCGGTTAGAGACATCCTTCCAGTTAATATCGGGAAATATAATTGAGATTACGTGGCGTTGTTCTTTCGTGATTACGGATAAATCGATTATTTTGAACATGTATGTTAGCTTTCTTGGAAGATTGTATTATATGACACTGGAATACACATGTAAAACAGGTAGTTTATTACAATTTTAAATCTTCAGTTACAAGTACAACGCAAATCCTTGTCGGAACTGCCACATCCGTGGATTTGTTTTAGATAATTTGTACCAGAGCAATTTAGCCACTTTTCACAAGTTGTACTATTCGCGAGAGGTAAAACCATTTTCCACTGCGCTTCCAACGGTTTCTTGCGCGAAAACTATTAACTGTTACAAGTTGTACCACAGACACGTCTGTGTGAAGGAGGTAATTGTCTTGACACAATACACTGCTACAAATTATACTGCTCTTTTCATGCTGGCCTAATTCAATTACTTCTACTCCTACTAATCATACGAAAACCTTAACGGCGTTGCGAGTTGTACACCGTTGGCGAATTGTTCTGCAATACGTTGTGCCGTTGCAAATTGTGTAGTTGTAACTTTGTACTGTTATACTGCTATGAGTTGTACCACTGCAGGTAGTAAATGTTCAAGTTGCGCTGGTACTAAACGCATGTGTAATGGCGCCTGTAGACATAAAGATATCACGCTCTAGTTGTACCGTTGGACCATGTCTGATATTGTCCTGCCCATACCAACCAGGAAGGTTTGCACCCACAGTTAAATTCCGATGCAATTTCAGACATTTTGACATAATGCGACAATTGTTTTCCGATTCCAAACGAGTATCGAAGTGATACAACAGCAGACAGCAGACAGAGGCCACTGAGATTGTTTAAATACTGACTATTTATTTGTGGATTGTTCGGCTTCATATGTTAACAAGGTATAGATGTCTGTAGAGGCGTTGGCAAAAACCCACAGTGAATCGCATGTAAGGAAGTACTCATTCAAACAAGATATTTAGCGACTGCGTAAATGGGCTGACAGCGAGTAGATGTTTACAAACAAACCGACGGGGCGGGCCAACATGTTTGGACTTGTGATAAGCCAAATGCTTTCGTATACACTTGCCACTTGATTGGAATGAAAATGTGCAATCATTGTTAAATTATACGTGTACGATTTTACATTAGTCAACTTGTCTGACATGTTTGGACATCGATTCGTTTTGTTTCAGCCGCCTCAGAACGGTTGACGGACGCGGTGTAGTCCTTACGGGGGTAGTTGGGAAACAACCACTTGGTGTGGTTCGTTATTGCCCCTGCTTTACAGAGATGATGATCCGGCACACTATTGGTCAAAATCACATTATGTTCATTCTCGTTGTTGCAGCCCTTTCTTAACTGTTGTTTTCATCTGATCTTCTCATATTCACTTTACATTATCCCAACATATAGTTCAGTTGTGACCTCCCCTCTCCCTGTGTCCCTGTTGTATTCCGATATTTGCCGCCACCCTTTCTAACCTGGAGACCTGTCGATCTCATTCGGCTTCTTGCCCTCAGGATCCGTTGCTCTCGTCGGTCGTTGGTCCTTCTTCGTCCAGTAGGCCGACCAAATGTGACTATGGAGAGAACCCTCCAACAACTAACCACCACTTAGACTGCACTCTCGTTCGAGAATTAAATATCACAGACAATGACAAAATCCTGCATGAAAGAAACATATCAACGCGAATTAAGAACTTCAATGAACCTTTCGTTGAAGTACGACAGCATTTGCAGTCGCATAGCTGGTGTCGCTGCAGCGAGGTGGCCGTCCTCTGACATTCTTTGACGACAGCTGTCAGCAGCTGTCATCAGCACCTGTTGTTCGCTCTCTGCTGACTCATCTCCCCTCCGCCAGGTGGTTATGCTCTCTATCCTACAAACCCTGTCAGGCCAAGTCCCCCGTTGACCGCCATATTTCCGCACCGGGGACCACACACAGAGAAATGGGTTACACCTTTCACCCGTATTTCGTAACCCCCGTGCCTCGACGAGAGCCTGCTTGTCGTTGCACCTGGACCTCCGGTGAACTGAACTTTCGCCTCATTAGAGCGTCAACTAGACCGCCCCGTCACTGCTGCTTCGTGACAAAGTTCGTTCGGGCCGAGGAGAAGGCATGACGGTATGTGTGCTGCGTATAAACAGGTCATGCACACCGAACTGCTTGTGTACGATTGCATGCAGATTACGCCACGGTGGGAAGGTCTTTCCTCCGGTTCCCGTCTGCAGTGACGACGGCTACGTCCTGTTGAGTCTTTCGTTCCGCAGCCGTCTTCCGCGACTCCCTGTCAGCATGTGCATCATTTTCCCCTTCTTTAAAAAAACGTCTTCCCCTCTCTCAATATTTCAACTTCCTCCATCTCTCATCACCACGCGTCACGCAGCAGTTCCACCACAGCTGCGGAATTTTCCTTTCTCCTGATGTTTTTCTCTCTCTATTCTCTTCTGTAGCGTGTTCTCGTCTTTTCTCGTTCAACGCAACCACGCGTCATCCGGCTGCTTCTTACTAGCACAAAGTTAATTCTCCTTATAAAATGTGCAATTCGACATGTTGTATTCTAAGTGTGATCAGAGAAAGTTACAACAGTACCATCGCGCTTGCAACCAAATAAAGAATCGCCATTTGCGCAATAGACCCACACACTATGTTGGATACTTTCCCATGGGACAGATTCGGACACGTGGAGTGACAAGTGATAGAGTCAGCATAGCCCCGTATATTGAGACGGCTGAGTATACCCTTCACCTTCACCTACATTACGATTATATCCGGGCTGATCCTCCCGTCATGCACTGGGCGTGTCAGACTTGTGAGTGCTTCCTCAGGAGGCACGCACAACGTCAACACATGCAAGGAAATACCTGCAACAAACAACAACAGGTTTTCATGGCACAACGTGTTTTTGAGGTCACCAGAACACAATACAAAACGTATTAAGAAATCTGTGCAGGGCAAATGTGTGCAATTTGCATAAATTAAATATAGCCGCCATCACTAACAATCTTGCCTTATCTTCGCTGTCAGATGACACATTGTGGAGTGATTATCCTTCCGAAAACGTAGGAATTCGTGAAGAATAAGACAAACGACAAGGCTTCATGCGGTATCTAAGTGACAAACCAAACGAGGCTGAGTACATCACAGATCATGAAAACCATGATGCCTATGTGCTAATTATCCAAACCAGTTTTGTGTCTGCCTGGACCAAATACATTGATGTTACTGAACTTGTAAGGTCAATACCGATGACCTGGTCTGTTAACAGGTATTCAGTCGAATTGGCCCTGTGACAAAGAAAGACGTCACCGTGACAGCATAAAAAGTTTGGTTATTATATGGCGGACTGCATACCTTAACATACAATTGTATTTATGACAAGGTTTGTACGAGCACTTTCCCATGCAAGCCACAAGCACTACCGACAACTTGAGGAACTACCAGGCATCTTGTCTTCTGTTTCTACTACGTGTTGGTTGTGTGAAAGGTACATGTACATACTTGAAACGAGCGTAGTGGGGATGGGACCTTGTGAATCATGAATGAAAGACGTCTGTCATCGCAGACCACCCAGCTCGCAGCAACAAAAGAACTGGTCGATATCATATTATGCCTTGTCGTGTATATGTAGAAAAAGCTACGGTACCAATCCAATGAATGTTTGTGTCCAAAACGTCGTCTCAGAATAACTATAGTCTAACATAGGTCTATGAGACTTGACAGCGAGGATAAGGCATACCTTTTATTTAAGGTGGCCGTATTTGATTGATACAAATTAGCTATACTCACTTAAATTGTTAATATATTTCTTGTGTCCAACTAAAGTATGTTATCTGACAACTAAGATATGGCACGAGCTTGATTGATAGCGGCCATGTTGGAAATAGATCAATTATAAATAAAATCCCTAACAGGGATGTTTATGGACGTTTTTATATAATGTTATGGAGACGTCAGAAAAAGCACTTTGGTAAAGCACATTCTGTTGCAGTTTGTCCCAGGTGATGTGAAAAAATTGGGCTAGATTTCCTGGACTAACCTTGGAACCAGGAAACAGTGTTTAGCGTTTTGAGTCAAGCAATAGCTCATTTTATTTGACACGCGGAAAGTAGTGTCTAGAAGAGCGGATATGTCAATCGTGAGTAGCTGATTCTGTTTCCTATTGAAGGGTCGGCAGTTGCGTTTGCTTAGCCGTACGTACAGACGTTTATATGGTCGTAGACATGTGCGTGCGTGTGCGTGTGTGCGTGTGTGCGTGTGTGCGTGTGTGTGTGTGTGTGTGTGTGTGTGTGTGTGTGTGTGTGTGTGTGTGTGTGTGTGTGTGTGTGTGTGTGTGTGTGTGTGTTTGTTTGAATTAATACAATTCGCGCAGTACTTACAATGTGGCTTAATTATTTCCACAATAGTCAACAAAATACTCTTATGAATACGGTTGCCGGAGAGAGAAGTATAAAGCGCTTTAGGCAGGCCTAACAAAGGATTGAGAATGCGCCAACATACCTGTTATGAACCCGATGCGGTCAGGTAATATTGGTTCTGTTTGAGGGTGCTAGTTGTGGTTAGCTTTGGAATAAGTAAGATCTGTTTCCCGTCCAACATAATATCTGTAGTTACTTCTCGCGGCCCCGCAGTTTGATACTACGTAAATATAGTATTGACAATGAGCAGGCTTTGCATTGCATCAACTTACGCGCATCCTGTCGTACGTAATATTAGATTAGCACCTGTCGATATCATTTCCCGTTCAGCTGGTCGAGTATTTACCTGATAATCTTTTGGAGTATTTATCTGAGAAGCATGTGGAGTATATTGTTAGACCAGCTGATCGAGTATTATTTGTCGAACTGGGCGCATATTTGTCGGACAAGATGCTCAAATATTTGTCGGACAACTGATCGGGTATTTGTCGGATCAGCTGGTTGTGTATTTGTCGGATGTCTTGGTTGAGTATCTGTCCGTCCAACTGATTGAGCTTTACTGGTTGTTGAATATCAGCCGGACCAATTATTTGAGTATTATTCGGACCAGCCAGTCGAGTATTTCGGCCGTCGCGAGCTTCAAGCGGAGGTGTACCATTAAATTTAGCTGGAAAGGGGTACCTTATCTCAACACTGAGTTGCTACAACCCCTCCCTATCCCGCCCGTTGCGGCTTCCCAGGCCGTCTACCCCTACGGGTCGTGCCGCTAACCCTTCCACTCTCATTTTCGTTAACAGAGCGAATGGCCTCGCCGAAACTATATCGCCAGCGTACATGGCTACTCGAATACGGTGTTTGTTGCTTCGCCGATCTTTTTTCTATCGTCTCTAGTATAGGGTTTCGAACTGTTTATTATGCGATAGCAAGGGAGAAAAAACGCAGCCGTGTTTATGTGACGTGTTTTCACGCACTCGCGGCCCGGTGCATGCAAACTCGGCGCCGGCAGCGGTATCTCCACGTACGGGCGATCGACTTGTTTAGCTTCCTCTCGCGTTGGCAGATAGTGGTCGGCACAGTGACGTGACCACCTCTACGATGACGTACGGGTGGTCTGAGCGTTAGGACAGGTGGACGATGTGGTTTGTTTGCCAGTTTACTGCATTTAGGCACAGACACGTGCTCTACGCTCGAGCCGCAACGGGCGTGCGGTTGTGTTTTCAAAACCGCGCGCGCTGTCGATTATGACGTACTATGCGTTTACGTCATGACGCGATGATCACGTTCGGAAATACGCGTGCGATGACGACGGACCTATTGTTGTCATATATAACGTTTGTTCTTCCTCATTCTCCAATAAACGCCTAGTGTCAACAGGCAGAGGATGCATTAGTAACAATTTAGAATATAGGCCAGCGCCTGCGACATAGAAGACGACGAATATCGTTCCTAGTTTGCAGTTACTTCAAATGATGGTGTCGGCGTTCTGCTACGTATATTAGACTACTATGGTGATCCGTCACAGGAATCAAACATTAGTACGCAAAGAACGATTGATGACTGCATAGATTAACTAGTTGACATATCCACTGCAACGTGTTTGTGTAACATGACGCCCGACGAAGCCATCCTATTACTAATCTTACTTTATACGACGCGGCAGCGTACTTTTTGATGACTAAGCCAGAAAATCTGGTATTAGTAGAGGAACTCCCCTATTAACGACGTACACAACACGACAATTAACATCCATTAGAACCAGTCTCGAATAGTTCACAACTATAAGACTAGTATTACAAATTCTAAGTCACGTATATGCTATATAATCGGTATATCCTTTTTAATATGATTACATACACATCTACTGTAGTCTATTGCCACTAAGTAAAGAATGTACACTTACCCCCATTTCCGGCTAACCGACGTGCATATTACATTCAACTATTTAAGTCCACTTCAAGTTCACATAGCCCCAAGTGTATCGTTGTCATTCAGACAAGCTGTCGATGAAGACCATTGCAAAAATTAGGCCTTAACAATAACAGTTAAACAAACTATTATGTTGTGTTTATATGGTTCTCTTGTTAAACTATGTTAAATCACCGAATTAAATTCCAGCGGGTTTAAAGGTAAAGTCTGGTGGCATGGATATATAAAAACCCTATAGCAAACGTGTTTCATTGAAATAGTGTTTGCATATGTGATATTATAACGTAATCTATTTAGGAACGTTGAATTTACGGCGCATCGCATAATGTAAACACAATATTATCCAATTAAAACACTGAAACTAAACAGTATCAAGACCTTTTAGATGTTTTATTAAATAAAGTGGTCCAACAAACACATTTGAACAGAACATATTATGGACGTCGGTGTAAAACAATCCGATTTCGGTAAGTATAATTTTCAACGGTAAAACATACTATATATATAACGGGAATTTGCTGCCCGTGCTCAGTTTACTTCCGGGCTCTCACTGAAGTCTGTACGGGCACAGTCGTTGTGGTTTGTGTTAGGGCACGAAGAGCAACAATTGACACATTTCATATAAACGAGACCCTTGTCGTGGCAAGTTACGTTTGTTTGTACAACTGAAGCATCGTTAGAGCCTTACACGCCATAGACGAGTTGTTGACTCGAGAGTGGAGAGTCTTACTGACGGCGTTGTGAGACCTGAGAACTTTACGGGGGGCATTGTGTGTGTGTGTGTGTGTGTGTGTGTGTGTGTGTGTGTGTGTGTGTTTGTGTGTGTGTGTGTGTGTGTTTGTTTGTGTGTGTGTGTGTGTGTGTGTGTGTGTGTGTGTGTGTGTGTGTGTGTGTGTGTGTGGTGTGGTGTGTGTGTGTGTGTGTGTGTGTGTGTGTGTGTGTGTGTGTGTGTGTGTGTGTGTGTGTGTGTGTGTGTGTGTGTGTGTGTGTCTGGATGTTGTGTCTCTCTCTCTCTCTCTGTGTGTGTGTGTGTGTGTGTGTGTGTGTGTGTGTGTGTGTGTGTGTGTGTGTGTGTGTGTGCGTGTGTGTGTATGAGAGAATGAGCGCGTGCGTGTATATTAGCGTGTATGCGGATGCGCTTAAGGTTGTGTGTGTATATGTGTGTGTGTGGGTTTGTGAGAAAGTGACTGAGTGAGTGATTGAAAGAATGTGTGAATAAATGAATGAATGAATGAATGAATGAATGAATGAATGAATGAATGAATGAATGAATGAATGAATGAATGAATGAATGAATGAATGAATGAATGAATGAGTGTGAATGAGTGATGAGTGAGTGAGTGATGAGTGAGTGAGTGAGAGTGAGTGAGTGAGTGAGTGAGTGAGTGAGTGAGTGAGAGTGAGTGGGTGAATGAGTGAGTGAGTGAGTGAGTGAGTGAGTGAGAAAGTGAGTGAGGAAGTGAGCGAGTGAATGAGTGAGTGAGGGAACGTTTGTGCCAGTGAGTGCGACTGTTTGCCTTCGTGTGTGTACATGCGTGTGTGTGTGCGGGCGTACGCGCGTGCTTGTGTACGTTTTTGTGCGCTCGCTAAGGGACAATAAGGAACACCTGTATTTCTGAGAAACCCTTGTGGACACGTTATAAACACAACGTCTCGGCGGCTCTCACTCTTCACCCTGTGTACGATGTCACACCTGCGACGCGTTCGTTGGTCAACATATCGATATCCGTTTGAGTGATTTTCCAGCTAGTAGCGCTTATTTTGTTTTCTTTCCTAGTCAACGCCTCAACTATTGTTTTGTTTTCTACTTATCGGACATTAGCTGTTAGAATGTGTCGGCAAGTTGTGTCACGTAAACACGTTTGGCGGGCAATAACATGTTCACACGGCCCCCGTAATCCCTTGTCCAGCTTCGCCTTATGGAGTCCTGGTTTTGCCAGATCTTTGTCTTTGTCTTTCTACTGTTGCCTTGTCCATAGATTCAGGTACATAGCTTCTTCTGTCTGGTATAAAAAGATTTACCAAAAGTGGCAATTATCCCAGATAGCATATTGACAAGAAGGCATTTGGCTAATTGAGTTGCCATTTTTTGTATAATATGCAATCGGCCTTTCTGTGATATGTGTTGGCTTTTAAAACTAATGCACGCTGCTATAGCATTTACAAAATTGGCAGATCACTTCAATATCGTAAACACACAGACATACACACACACACAAACAAACAAACTAAAACAAACAAACAAAAAAGACACACACACACGCACACACGCACGCACGCACGCACACACATATAATATATATATATATAAATATATAATATATATATATATATATATATATATATATATATATATATATATATATATATATATATATCGTTGCTCTCTGTACGGTCGCTAAGGTACGTTCGCTCAGTCCCGGACAGAAATGTTGAGGACTATTCATTTGGCTGCATTGACCTACGCATGTAGCAAGGCTTGGTGGCGTGACGAAATAACTGAAGAATCGATCAAGAGATAACGTTAGGCGATATAGCACACCACGTGTTGATGTTGGGGTGACAGCCCGGAACATGGTATCTAACGACGTGGAATTCCGGCGTATGATCAATCAAGACGATTTCCAAAATAGCAGATGGCGTGACGATATAAACATTCTTTGGGATTAAATCTATGACTTGCATATGGTTTCCTGCAAGGCAGCGTCATCATGGCCAGTTACACAGGAATTCACTTACTCGCTCATTCACTCAGTCACTCACTCATTCATTCACTCACTCACTCACCCACCCACTCACCCACTCACTCATTCACTTACTCTCTCTCACTCACACACACGCACGCACGCACGACACACACACACACACACACACACACACACACACACACACACACACCACACTCACCACTCACTCACTCACTCACTCACTCACTCATTTACTCACTCACTCGCACGCACGCACGCACGCAAGCACGCACGCACAGACACACACACACACACACACACACACACACACACACACACACACACACACACAACACACACACACACACACACACACACACACACACACACACACACACACACACACACACACACACACACACACACACACACACACACACACACACACACACACACACACACACACACACACACACACACACACGTCATCTTTGACTGTCTTCTCCGTGCGCGGGATTTGGCAGGTGTACTCTCATCCACACTGTGTTGCTAACTAAAACACACGTGGAGCACAATGTCTAGCCTGATGTTCTTTTGGTGTCCTGGAGGCTCACTTGTGGGATTGTATTTTTTAAACTAGATCGTGACGAGAGACTTGTCGAAACCAAGAGAGATTTAATGGTATTACGTAAACCTTATTGGATAGTAATTTGATCAACCACGACACAAATTATTCCATCACTTTTGGAATACGTAGCGGTAGATGTGTTGACGCCGTTTGACAAAGAGACAATACTCGTGGCTGCGTAACGTCGATGGGTCTTTAAGTCGTGTGCATTCTCCACGTGTAGTATGTAACGGGTCGAATACTCCGTGCGTCATTCCACAATGACGGCATGAATCGCAATAATGACGTCACTCATACATGTCTTAGCCGAGACAAAACAAACGATACTACTATTTATGTTGTATACGTAAGAAGTAAACATTACGCCTTGCAGTGATTAGGCCGCATTATGTGTATTACAATGATTCACACCAACCGTATATATTCAAGGACCACCTCAACGATATCTCTAGAGGAAACTTTCCGTCGGACAACTGCCAATTTATATGGCAGTTGGTGTTGGTGTCAGCATTGGCTTGGTCGAAACACGACGGGAAATAACTTATATGAACTGGCATCTAGCGTGGAATTGATCCTGTCTGACAAAATAAAAATCGACTGAAAAAATGTACAAAGTATACACACGACTGAACAACACTGTACTGCAATGTACTGCAATTGAATGTCACTCTGAGCACGCTGAGGTCAATTTGCCAGCACTAGTTGGCGATAGAAAGTCATTGATTGACAGGTAACGGCGGATACTTTAAACAAGTAGTACATTTGACCTTTCGTCAATCAACCCAGTTCATACACAACTATAAATCTGAATCTAACCGAGTTATGTGCATTTATTTTCTTTGCAATGCTTTATTTAGATCGGCAATGTTTTTGAAGGATCGACGAACGACATTGGTCTTTCATATTTGATTGTGTTGGGAAAATTCCCGTACATAAGAATTTTTCAGTCACAGACAGGTGCTTAGAAGGTAAATGAGAAATGTAAACACGTGCACAGTGGAGATATCATTAGAGCTTTATCTGCAAACATGCACATTTTACGTTGCATAAGTTATTATTTAATAATAACTTTAGGATGCATAAATCCCAGAGATTGGACACCATGTTGTCAAAACAACTCGTCCTTTTTTAGTTTACCCTAAAAGCGGAAGTGACGCAGTAATCCGACACCTAGAACGTGTTTAGTGGGCGCGGTCATATAACCGGAAACAGTATGTCAGGAATCAAGTCGGGATATGCGCAGTTACGTTTGCAACGAGGAAATATTTGCGATCCAGGGTCTGCATGTAAACCTGTTCCCGAAGCAAGGATGGGTGCTAGAAATGCAATAGGGTGTGGTTCAAAACACGTGTTCTTACAAGCACAGGCGCGGTATCGTGTTGCCCCGGACTTCCCAGCCGGTCGTTGTTGATTAGGTTAGATCGTGTTTGGTTCACCGAGCCTCGTAAAACTCGCACTTAACTAGAGTTCGTAAAGCGAGTGGAAGCTTATGTCATCCAAGATATATGATGTCATTTCATCGTCGTTTAATTTGCAGTGGTATTGGTCAGTTACGTACCACACAGTTGTGTGAACTGTTGCGGAAAAACGGAGAGAAAGTAAATAGACGGAAGCGATATGCAGCGAGCTGAACGATTTGTTTAATAGACATTGATGTCGTTACATGGACAAACGTGCACAGAAACGTGCATACATATATACACATGTGCATACGTACGTACATACGTGCATACGTACTGTACATGCATACATACATGTATGCGTGCATACATGTATGCATGCATACATACATACATACATACATACATACATACATACATACATACATACATACATACATACATACATACATACATACATACATACATACATATACATACATACATACATACATGCATACATACATACATACATGTATGCATGCATACATACATACATACATACATACATACATACATACATACATACATACATACGTACGTACTACTACGTACTACGTCACTACTATACTACATACTACTACATACATACATACATACATACATACATACATACATACATACATACATACATACATACATACATACATACATACATACATACATACATACATTATACAAACGCACACAAAAATATAGGAACGCACCTACACACGCTCGCACGGGCGCGCACAAACACACGCGTCGCGTCGCGTCGCGTCGCGTCGCGTCGCGTCGCGTCGCGTCGCGTCGCGTCGCGTCGCGTCGCGTCGCGTCGCGTCGCGTCGCGTCGCGTCGCGTCGCGTCGCGTCGCGTCGCGCGCGTCGCGTCGCGTCGCGTCGCGTCGCGTCGCGTCGCGTCGTCGCGTCGCGTCGCGTCGCGTCGCGTCGCGTCGCGTCGCGTCGCGTCGCGTCGCGTCGCGTCGCGTCGCGTCGCGTCGCGTCGCGTCGCGTCGCGTCGCGTCGCGTCGCGTCGCGTCGCGTCGCGTCGCGTCGCGTCGCGTCGCGTCGCGTCGCGTCGCGTCGCGTCGCGTCGCGTCGCGTCGCGTCGCGTCGCGTCGCGTCGTGCTCCGTCGCGTCGCGTCGCGTCGCGTCGCGTCGCGTCCGTCGCGTCGCGTCGCGTCGCGTCGCGTCCGTCGTCGTCGCGTCGCGTCGCGTCGCGTCGCTCCGTCCCGTCCCGTCCCGTCCCGTCCCGTCCCGTCCCGATATCCCATCCCATCCCATCCCATCCCATCCCATCCCATCCCATCCCATCCCATCCCATCCCACGTCACAACACGTCACGTCACAGTCGTTGACCAATTCTGGCAGGTACTGTGTTCGAATAAACGACGAGCGCTGCTTCATTTTCCCGAGCTAGTCTCGTGAACGCGATCCTGTCAGATATGCCATTCCGTGTTTGTAAAACCTGACAAAAAATATTGTTGATAAGCGAGTCAACCATAGGAATGTTGTTTATAAATGCAGACAAAAATGTATTGCAACTTCGGAATGTACAATGTAATCGCCCTCATTATGGTTGTTGTATCTGACTATACGGTGTCTAGACACGGCGTCTCGGTAGCTGGCGACATAGCCGGGCGGGGAAATTGATCATATAAACAGACCACCAGGTTCAAAGTAATGATCATAAAAACGACTCTTGTGTTATAGATAAATGATAAAAAAGGAGATGAACGCTATTCGTTTCGAACGAGTAAACAGCGAGGTGCTGAAACGTCGCAGCCAGTATCCGACTGATAACAAGGGTATCGAATGTTCTCGCACACCTGGTGGGGAAGGACGAATATAAAAAGACCATTCACGTTAGCACCACACTATTACCTGTTGAATTATTGGGAACGACAAAAGTGGGTCAGTTGACAAAGTGATTGTACTAACGTCTAAGGCTCACGAGTGTAGTGACTGTTAGCATTTCCGTACCTGTTTATTGAACCTATCGGTCGATTGAACTTTGTCACACGTGTTTATTTAAAGGTGCGAGATAAACACGATCTCGCCCGCTTGACAACTATCATCGCATGAACACGCGACGTGAACGTAGCTTAACGCTCACGTGGTTGACAACGTTTGTGGCGCAGACCGTTACGATACAATCGCACCGAAAAGGTTTAATGGCCCTGCAGAAGTGCTTACGCCTTTTACACAGCGTTACCCATTCATAATGCGTGTCCAAAAAGTAAAACACATATACGAGAATCGCGGATATTGCGGCTTACTTAATTCCACGTTAACGCCTACACACATATCGTCTTTCGTTGTACCCCGTACTTTAAAGCCTTGACAGATACTAATCAGGCGACGCGGTTTTTCTGATTATCCATAAAGTTCTGTTGTGGCATCGTCGTACGTGGCTGCGTGTCGTTCCCGTAGACACCGTCTCTACTAGTGCGACTGGGGTCTTGTAGAGGCCGGAACAGCCAGTCGTCTGGTGCTACGGCTGTGACCACGGTCGTCGTGGACACCGATAGCTGGTGGTCTGCGCCCTGCAACACTCGGCATCTGATGCAAATCATTCCTCGATTAATTTCATAGGTGTTTTTGTAGCTTTATATAATTATGTGTAATACACAAACGCTGTGCGCATGTATGTGAGAGAGCGCGCGCGTGCATGTATATATGCGCATGCGTGTGCGATTGCACGTATGCGTGTGCTTGCAGGCGTGTGTGTGTGCGTGTGTGTGCGTGCGTGCGTGCGTGCGTGCGTGCGTGCGTGCGTGCGTGCGTGGAATAACTGCACGTTTGTGTAACAATCCACGCGTACGTGTGAATACATATAACTGCCTCTGAGTTTCCCGCAAAACCTTTTCTACCTACCATATCCCCTCTTTACCCTGGCCGGTTCGCCTACTCCCCCCCCCGTCATCCCTCTCAATTCTGCCCGTTCATTGCCCGTCTCCGTGGCTCACATGTCCGCTATTGTTGTAGATTACGAGTGCAAGGAGCTGCGCTCTAAACGCATCATCTCCGACGGCTTCTGCACGTCAGTGAAGCCGATCAGCGAGGTCATCTGCTCCGGGGTCTGTCTGCCGTCGTCGTCACTACCCTGGTACTCCGATGTCGTCAAGATCCACTCGCGGATTAAGGTGCTGGAATACCGATGCGTCGACCACGTGGTCCGGCGGCGCAAGATCAAACTGGCGTGTCCGAACGGCAAGATGCGGACCTATCGTATCGACGTCGTCCGGGGTTGCAAGTGCAAGAAGTATGTGCAGTCACAGAACTCGACGAAGATGCAATTCAGCGCCGCGAAGAATCTGCGCCGGCGCGACCGGAAGCGCCGCAGGAGCCGACGGCGCAGGCGGAAGCACGGCAAGGCTGGCAAGGGCGGCAAGAAACGCCGGAAGGACAGCAAGAAACGCCGGCGCCCGCCCGCCGAGATGTAAACGTCACCCATTCATTGGACAGCATGACGGTTTTAGTCGCCGCTGCCATTATCGCCCTCCGCCGCACGTCGCCACTGTAGGTCGGCGCATCCGGCGCCGCCGTGTAGGGACAAATGACGTTATGGATGTTTAAACAAAATGGCGTCGCTACACCTGGTGAGTGGTGCGCGAACCGGCGACCTTCCGGTGACGCAGCGAGACGATATATGTATTGTTATGATTATAATGTGCGTTATTTATTCACTGCAAGTCGCTAGTGCGGCAGTTGCACCGCTTGCGTTATTTCGCAGGTGCGTCTGTCGTTCGCTGTAAATATTAGGAATCGACGCCTGTAGCCACGCGTCTCGTCCGAAGTACCACACGATATTGTCGGCGTCGTCACTGCGACCGAGACTGTCGCCGCGAGCAACCAAGTGTCTCTCGGGCCCCAACGGACGCGATGTCCGGATCAGATTGTCAATAATCTCGTCTGCGTTTATACATAGCCAGAATTAACAATAAAATGACACAAACCGTGAACTCCTGCGTGTTGCGTAACTGAATATATGAACTCTCTATGTGCGTCATTTGACCGCTGTGCATTCTGAGAAATAGTACACGTTGCATTTTTTTAAATATCTTATTGTATACAATTCGTTCTTCGTGAAAACGTATAATAATAATAATAATAATAATAATAATAATAATAATAATAAGACCGTATAGCGAAACAGCACGCACAACTATATTTTGAAGTGAGTTATTTGCATGAGTATGAGTAACTTTATTTCACATGTACAAATATTATCTTTTTAATGTTGTTATGTGTATTATAAACTATTCGCCAGTCTAACAACGTGCCTTAATACACCATTGTGTATTAATGCAATGTTCTGTTAACATTGGTTCTAGAACCAACGACGCAGTGAATCTTTAATTTCGACTACTCAGCTAACATGTCAAAGACTACGTGTTACTGAAACATAGTGCTGTTTCTTAAGTTATATTTGAGTGAATGGGGTGCGTTTATGCACACCTACGTTTAACATAACACACATGAACCGTAGATACGTACACATGCGCATACTTCTAGCACACAAAACCCCGGTACTCAATTTAGAAAGGGGTCGTATCAACGTATGTGTGACATGTTAAAACATGATTATTTAATTATTAGTTACTCATCCCCAGTGCTTCGCAAAGACGTAACATGATACACCGGTTTAAACATGACACCTGAGGAAAACAACACGAACACAAACCAAAACAACTTGATGAAGAACTGTAGGAGGACTACAAAAATGGGCATAAGCTTTTGCTAGGCAGCAACGCATTAAGTAATTCCCCAGAATGCATACATTGACTGTGTCTCTTGCAATATGCAAGCGCAATCCTTGTTGCAACAACGCTACGGTTCGCTAATTATGATGTCAAGCTTAGTTAGTAGCTCTTGTATTTGGTCACGCATCGTTGCCCTATCACCCACTTGATCTCCTGTTGGCGTTTGGCACACGCGTTTGTAGATGTCAAATCACTTCGACGCTGGCAACAACTTTGGAACGTGTCCTTTGGCCTGGTCTCACAAAACACAATACAACGCGATTGTAATGAGAGAAAAGCCATTGACGTTAGTACGTCAAAACACACAGCGAGTGGCTACATTCACGTACTGTTCAGCCACGCGTGGCGACTGAAATTCATCTACGATCATGTGTTTTCAATGGTCCCCGATAGCGCTATTAATATAGCGTTATATGAACGAGAAATTAACGTCTCGCAAACCTGTTATTAAGAAAACAATTACGGTAACAATCTATTCAAACGGTCGTTCCCACAAGTTGTGATTGCCAAATATGTTGGGGCCTCTGCCCTCAATGCAAATGGCAGCGTAGGAATACTGACGCAACGAAGCGTAGAGCAGCTGACAACGTTGACATAAGAAATTATCCCCCGTGTCTGCGCACTTGTTTAAAACCAGCAAAAGACCGGCTAAAGAACATAGCTAAATGTCATAGGTCGCCACTGTATCATTAAATCATAAAATGGTACAAATAAACGCCAATTTGTCGTATTTCTTGCGTGAAAATCGCGAAAATAACATACCAGATTTTTCAGAAGCACACGTCCTCACTTCATGACCCGTGATTTCGAACGAGTCCAATTATTTATGTTGAAATATCGGTACACTATGCTTTATAGTGACCGTTAAATTGCATTCAGAAATGTGTCAAATTACAAGTAAATCATACTTTCATCAACACCACATCAGGTTTGGTTCACATAATCTGTTCTATTTAGATATAGCGGCGCAAAAGACGAAACGTGATATCCGTGTGTCACATGATTATTATGCCGTTGGCCATATCTGGCGACCGGTCATTTGTAAGTATTAATATAAACACACCAAATAAAAAAATCTCTAGTGAGCAGTATTGGGACATAGCTACAGCAGAAACTAATATTACATGCATCCGAATGTGTGTGTCTCTATGTTTCCACCACTCACTCACTCACTCACTCACTCACTCACTCACTCACTCACTCACTCACTCACTCACTCACTCACTCACTCACTCACTCACTCACTCACTCACTCACTCACTCACTCACTCACTCACTCACTCACTCACTCACTCACTCACCACACCACCACTCACTCACCACCACCACTCACCACCACCACCACCACCACCACCACCACTCACTCACACTCACTCACTCACTCACTCACTCACACACTCACCCACTCACACACTCACTCACTCACTCACTCACCCACCCACCCACTCACACACACACACACACACACCACTCACTCACTCACTCACTCACTCACCCACCCACCCACTCACTCACACACTCACTCACTCACTCACTCACTCACACATCACTCACTCACTCACTCACTCACACACTCACACTCACTCACTCACTCATTCACTCATGGTCCTTATTCCGGCGTCGTGACCTTTCTGTCAGACGTGTTTCTGTGTGGTCACCACATTCAACACATGGTCCGGCCATAACGACCTGTTTGAGGCCCCAGAAGTAGCCCCATTTCATGTGGGTTGTAGGCCCTATATTATTTGAGATCTCGAGTTGTAGCATCTTTTGAAGACAAAATGTAATACATTACACTTACACTGACAGTTCACCATTCTTAAAAAACCGATAGATGCACTCTTTTTCATGTCAATGTGCAATACACGTATTACTAAGAACTCTTTATCTGGGATACGTCGAATGTGTCGCAAGAAAACGGTCGCGGTTTCCGGATAATTGGGTAGTGATATTGCCCGTGGCGATGTCACGGCATAACGATACAGACTGACGTCACGGTGCTTTGGTTGTTATTTACCATAGGCCCTACATCACATGTCAATGCTGTTTACAAGAAAATCGCGCTTCCATCATTTTCTCTCCGCTGTTGCGAGCATGGCAATAATTACCGTTCTCGCTCGAGTCCCTCGCGGTGTATGCCGGGACAGATCGTTGATTCACTTCCGGGTTGACAAAACAGACCTACGTTTGAAGCGTCAGTGATCTTATCAGTGTCAGTGGTTTTGAGAAGGTACGCATTTTAGGCAATTCGTTGTAGCTTGTGACATTTCTTACGAGCTGGGATTTATGGCGCCTTGTCAGAACTGCGACACGTGTGAACGTGAATGTGTGATTCATGTTAAGTTAGTGCATGGCCGCCAACAGATTCACACTTGTCAGTAAGACTTGACGTAATCGTTTAACTCCACATTTCGCCTGGAACATCGTGATTAGATACCGATTTCCTCAATGTGAGAATAAAATGACATAAGGTAGCTCTTTGCGCAGCGGGTTCGCATGCATATATTTATTAAATATATTTTTAAGAATAAAAAAACACTTGTAAAAATAGACAGTGGATAAGGTTAAATAAGTGAATTAGAAGAATTCAGGTACTGAGAGTGGAGGTTGGAATGAGAAAAAGTGCTAAGAAGACATTTGTGAGGAATAGGCTGAAATGTCATATGGAAAGATTTGGGAGATGAAAAACTGGCAGAAGGCAGATGTCCAGAAAGTTGAGGGGGAAAGGCGGCGACGAAGACAGAGTGTGCAATGGGTGGACTGCGTTAAGAAAGCCCAAAAGAATGGCGGGAGAAGAACGGAGAATGTGAGAGCAACATTTAGGAGGAATTTGAGACTGTTGACAGAGGGAAAGGTGAGGAAAGAGAAGACGA
>JAODUO010000214.1:730000-740000 GCA_025642075.2 Ridgeia piscesae | reverse complement strand
CACAACGTGAAGTGTAGAAAAGGGGGAGACGCTATATTTATAACGTCTCCATAAGGGTTTCTAAGAAATATAATATACAACATTGTCCCTTCGCAGATGCATATTGACTATTAATTGAAATCAGGATGTTGTTCTGATTAACTTGACTAATTTAAAAAGACATGGAACTTATTCTTCACTAAATGTTAATTTACCAAGTGTATGTGGACTTCAGTGCCGCAATGGTTAGAGCATCGGACCCTCAAACAAGGGAACCTGGGTTCAAATCATTATGCTGCCGTGTCGAAACTTTGGCACGTTTGTTCATCTATATATACTTTGGCCCAGTTGACGCAGTTGTAAAAAAGAGTACATGGCTATAGACATTGGCGGATATTTGTGCTTCACTGGTGTATCAATTGCAGCGTGGCTGGAGTAAAGTGTGGCATGTTTTGCGCAATCACTAGGATCTGACACTGCACAATTTAAGAATTTATTGTTTAGAGTGTAACTCATTATAGGCCGACCAATCATATGGAAATGAAACGCACATATATTTTATATCGGAGAACGTTACTAAAATGTATGTCCACATAAACATTGCATGGGGAGCGTGAATGAAATGCTTTATAAAATGGTACACAAACGTTTGCTGACATAAATTAACGATATAGTAATTATAATTACTTGAACAGCGCCTTTCAAAACATCGATGCATATTTATTTATACGTTGACAATAACAAGAAGAAAAAGTTATTTGCATTCTGATCATGCAACTATAAAACAAATATAATACATACATACATACATACATACTTACATACATATGGTTTCTAACTCGATGAACATAGCAACATCGTAGCCCCTGGAGTGCTGTTAACAGACAATATTATAATACAGACTGAACGTGTTGCTTGATATTTTAGTAAACACTTACAAAGAAGACTGGAACAAACATCCGCCTAAGGGGTGTTTAAATGAAAGGTCTACCAGAGAGTGTCGTCTAAAGCAGTTTGGACATGTAAAAATCATATAGGTTTTTATGTACCGCATTTGATATATTTGTAAAGTACTTACCTTTAGGATCGCGTGTTATATATGTTGTTATTGTTGTCTCTACAGCGCGTGTACCAAACCATTATCTCAATTAAACATAATGTTATGCACTATAAATAAATGCATGTCGTCGTGTTATTGTAATATCATAGCAAGCATCTATGGAAAATATAGCCACGCAAAAAAAATACAAGTGTTACGATGACATGGTTAGTGATCGCTGTAGGTCGCGCTGACATGAACCTTTGACATACCTGAAACTGACAAACTTTCCATCAGATTTGCATTTTATGACATATATTATAAAATTATGAATGAATGAATGAATGAATGAATGAATGAATGAATGAATGAATGAGTGAGTGAGTGAGTGAGTGAGTGAGTGAGTAAATGAATGAATGAATGAATGAATGAATGAATGAATGATGAATGAATGAATGAATGAATGAATGAATGAATGAATGAATGAATGAATGAATGAATGAATGAATGAATGAATGAATGAATGAATGAATGAATGAATGAATGAATGAATGAATGAATGAATGAATGAATGAATGAATGAATGAATGGTTGTTAGATTGATTGATGGGACAAACGAACGAACGAACGTACGTAGGAAAAAACCGAACGAACGAACGAACGAACGTACGTAGGAAAGAACGAACGAACAAACGTAGGAACGAACGTACGTAGGAAAGAACGAACGAACAAACGTAGGAACGAGCGGACGGACGGACGGACGGACGGAGACGACGGACGGACGGACGGACGGACGGACGGACGGACGGACGGACGGACGGACGGACGGACGGACGGACGGACGGACGGACGGACGGACGGACGGACAGACGACGAGACGACGGACGACGACAGACGACGGACAGACGACAGACGGACGGACGACGGACAGACGACGACGGACGGACGACAGACGACAGACGACGACGACGACGACAGACAGACAGACGGACGACAGACGCGACAGACGGACGACGACAGACAGACAGACAGACGGACAGACAGACAGACAGACGACAGACAGACAGACGACGACGAGAAACAGACAGACAGACAGACGACGACGGACGACAGACGAGACAGACAGACAGACGACGACAGACAGACAGACAGACAGACGACGACGGACAGACGGACGACAGACAGGACGACAGACGACAGACGACAGACGACAGACAGACAGACGACAGACAGACAGACGAGACAGACGAGACGACAGACAGACGACGACAGACAGAACGACAGACAGACAGACGACGACAGACGACGAGACGACGGACAGACAGACGACAGACGACAGACGACAGACGACAGACGACGACGACGGACGGACGGACGGACGGACGGACGGACGGACGGACGGACGGACGGACGGACGGACGGACGGACGGACGGACGGACGGACGGACGGACGGACGGTAATATGCGTATATGTTCATGCACGCTCACACTATCGCACGCACACAAGCAAGCACACACTTATAATCAACCATATATCTCTAATAATTACATTATCAGGCCTGACATTTCCAACAATGTAATCATAATTACACATATGCACCAATTAACAGTTTGCACTGGTACGTATTCACGGACAGGCTTTATGCTAGCACTGCGATACTTAGGTTCATGGAAGCATGCCAACGAGTTAATAATAAGTATCACAGTTATAATGTATTTATTGTGAGATATGTAATGACCAATTGTGTCCATATCCAACTGACGCTCAAAACGTCGTTACCACAGAATTCTGTCGCTCATTAGCAGGTGGTGGAATGATATTTTCATGACTTTCTGATAATATCTGTGCAAATCCACCCGTTGTTTGTACGGCTCGGATTCGTAGCATTCTGTACAACAGTGTTGTGTGAGTTACGTCACGATGACTGTTACCGTTTCTGTGAACAACAACATTGTGAGTTTTGCAAGTTACACTAACCGTAACGAACAAACGAGGAGATGGTTAGAATAATTTGCTACAATTGTGGACAACACGCGTAACGTATGATCTACTCGTCGACAGTCAAGGACCACAATGGAAACATAAGGACCACAATGGAAACATAAGGACAACAATGGAAACATAAGGACAACAATGGAAACATAAGGACAACAATGGAAACATAAGGACAACAATGGAAACATAAGGACAACAATGGAAACATAAGGACAACAATGGAAACATAAAGACAACAATGGAAACATAAGGACCACAATGGAAACATAAGGACAACAATGGAAACATAAGGACAACAATGGAAACATAAGGACCACAATGGAAACATAAGGACAACAATGGAAACATAAGGACCACAATGAAAACATAAGGACCACAATGGAAACACAAGGACCACAATGGAAACACAAGGACCACAATGGAAACATAAGGACCACAATGGAAACATAAGGACCACAATGGAAACATAAGGACCACAATGGAAACATAAGTACAACAATGGAAACATAAGGACAACAATGGAAACATAAGGACCACAATGGAAACATAAGGACCACAATGGAAACAAAAGGACCACAATGGAAACATAAGGACCACAATGGAAACATAAGTACAACAATGGAAACATAAGGACAACAATGGAAACATAAGAACAACAATGGAAACATAAGGACCACAATGGAAACATAAAGACCACAATGGAAACATAAGGACCACAATGGAAACACAAGGACCACAATGGAAACATAAGGACCACAATGGATTCATACATTTGACAACAATGTGAAACATATGTTACGTTGTGAACAACAACATTAGTTTGCAAGTTACACTAACCGTGACACAACGGAAACATAAGGCACAATGGAAACATAAGTAAAGATCACAATGTCGAAACATAAGGACCACAATGGAAACATAAGGACCACAATGGAAACATAAGGACCACAATGGAAACATAAGGACAACAATGGAAACATAAGGACAACAATGGAAACATAAGGACCACAATGGAAACATAAGTACAACAATGGAAACATAAGACACAATGGAAACATAAGGACAACAATGGAAACATAAGGACAACAATGGAAACATAAGGACCACAATGGAAACATAAGGACAAATGAAACATAAGACACAATGGAAACATAAGGACAACAATGGAAACATAAGGACAACAATGGAAACATAAGGACAACAATGGAAACATAAGGACCACAATGGAAACATAAGGACAACAATGGAAACATAAGGACCACAATGGAAACATAAGGACCACAATGGAAACATAAGGACAGCAATTGTAACATAAGGACCACAATGGAAACAGAAGGACAACAATGGAAACACAAGGACAGCAATGGAAACATAAGGACCACAATGGAAACATAAAGACCACAATGGAAACATAAGGACCACAATGGAAACATAAGGACCACAATGGAAACATAAGGACCACAATGGAAACATAAGGACCACAATGGAAACATAAGGACCACAATGGAAACATAAGGACCACAATGGAAACATAAGGACCACAATGGAAACATAAGGACCACAATGGAAACATAAGGACCACAATGGAAACATAAGGACCACAATGGAAACATAAGGACCACAATGGAAACATAAGGACCACAATGGAAACATAAGGACCGCAATGGAAACATAAGGACCACAATGGAAACATAAGGACCACAATGGAAACATAAGGACCACAATGGAAACATAAGGACCGCAATGGAAACATAAGGACCACAATGGAAACATAAGGACCACAATGGAAACATAAGGACCAATGGAAACAAAGGACCCAATGGAAACAAAGGACCACAAGGAAAATAAGGACCACAATGGACATAAGGACCACAATGGAAACATAAGACCCATGGAACATAAGACCCATGGAAACATAAGGCACCACAATGGAAACAAAGGACACAATGGAACATCCACAACGGAAACATTTAAGATCCACAATGGGAAAAAGACCACAATTTTGGAAAATAAGAACCACATAAGCATAAGAACCACCATGAAACATAAGCACCACGATGAAACAATTGACATTTCTTGTGTCATCCTAACTTAACGTATTAAATTCAATAGTAAAGTAACAATTAAAACCAACCAACCAACCAACCAGCCAACCAACCAACCAACCAACCAACCAACCAACCAACCAACCAACCAACCAACCAACCAACCAACCAACCAACCAACCAACCAACCAACCAACCAACCAACCAACCAACCAACCAACAGCCAACCAACCAACCAACCAACCAACACAGCGAACTGTAAACTTGTTATAAAATGCAGCCTATAGTACAACCTGACGTGCAGCGTGGCAAGCGAACCTTTATTTTTTCATTCACACCTTGGTGCGATACTGAAAGCCAGACTCACACGTTACAAAGCCCAAATATTTCCTGAATACGCAGGTGTATTACGTAAGCACATACAACCGGACGAGATGGACAGTTGTTGTTTTTGTGTGTGCACACCCGATTGTCTAATCGCGTAAAGTAAACAGAACGTTTTACGTGCGAACCGCTGCACGCGAACTTATCGTGTCGTTGCCCGGAAACGGATGCGGTCTCTGGCGGCCATATTGTGGAAGTGGTCGAACTAGTTACGTTGTCACCCAGCGATCCCAGCACGATTGTGGCAGTTGCGTTCCGTGTGATAATTGTATATCTGACTGGTGCTTCCTATAGCGCACTGCATCACACAAAACCGATATTTATATTCTCATTTGCACATCGCGTTCTGTCAAGGGACGCTCCTCTTTCGCTATTTATTCGTGATTCACCACGCTAAGATAGTCAACCTGTTTGACAGACGAAACTTAGCATAACCAGGGATGTATGGAGCGATAAGGCCAGTCATACTTTAGCCGAACTGAACAACGCCTGGCCAATGCGTGATTAGTTGACCTCTAGTAATAAAACTGTCAGAGACATATTTTAGTTAGGCTAAGTTTCAGCCCCATCCAAAATCCCCCAGAATGCTACATTTTACAAACACGCGCACGCACGCACCCACCCACGCACGCACGCACACACACACACACACACGCACGCACACACACACGCACGCCCGCACGCACACACGCACGCCGCCCGCACGCACGCACACACACACACACACATACACACACATGTATATGTATACACATACACACACATGTATATGTATATGTATATGTATATGTATATGTATATGTATATGTATATGTATATGTATATGTATATGTATATGTATATGTATATGTATATGTATATGTATATGTATATGTATATGTATATGTATATATTTATGTTTTTTGCCAGAACCTGGTTACCAATAAATTAATAGTACACTGTGCGTGCCACCAACTGATGCGCGTATTGCGTAATCTATGTGTGGAAGTGGGAAATGGGGTCGTTTTTTCGCGCCAGCTGCCCCGGTGTGAATGGCGCGATTAGACAACATGGCGGGCAAGTAGCTCGTGTGTGTGTGTGTGTGTGTGTGTGTGTGTGTGTGTGCGTGCGTGCGTGCGTGCGTGTGCGTGCGTGCGTGCGTGCGTGCGTGCGTGCGTGCGTGCGTGCGTGCGTGCGTGCGTGCGTGTGTGTGTGTGTGTGTGTGTGTGAATTAATGAACCGACTGGGGGAAAATGGTTGCAGATAAACGGTAACCTCAAATTACACGCCAGATACGCAAATACAAACTGTGGCGCAGTTAACTTAGACCTTGAGAATACGAAAGAATGTGTCAGCTCTCGGAAGAAATCGGCTTATAATATGTAAAATCGGTATATAATTATATGCTTGGTTCTGTTGAGGTCTGAGTGCGACGCGAGGTCGTTTGGTATAGTGAACGTTGTCCAGATATACTTGGTGCGTTTCGCATAACTGTATTCACTGAGTACTGTTACATGGAAACACAATTGTACGAAGCTCTATGGCAAAGCGGCATTGTCTGTTGTATTGCACGTAATCACACAAACAACGCATGGGGATTGGGAAATGGAATCACGCGTACCTCGTCCCACTTGATGATTTGATTATGTGACCAAATCGACGTAAGAGGGACACTTGCATGAACGTGAGGTTATCACCGCCTGTCTAGAGGCAGTATTTCTAACAGAAGTTGTTACCATTTTGACTGTTTAGTATCTTCTGATCGTTTCACGGACACAAGTTCAAATGGCAAATCACGTTTTTAGCTTAATAGAAACCGACTTCGGGGGCCATTCAACTATATGCGAAACATCCTTGAATGGGTTGATGATCCGGTTTCTCGATTATTAATATTGTACACAATTACATTTCAAGAAACGTTATATGGAATGTGAATATGATTACCACGATGTAGGAGAAACTGCATGACAACAAACCAAACACATGTCGCAGCCCATCAGTGCACAATATAGGTCGGCAAATGTCTTTTCATATGTGGAGAACTGGCAAAGAAGACGGAAAGACACTTACGTTGAACTGTCAGCCAGGACCTGCCACCCGTCCTGCTCCAGTGTGGGACACCTATGACGTCAGCAAGTCTCCTTATTCATATCACAGAATGCCGTCGAAATTATCAGATCAGGTTTTAGAGGAAATTTTATATATACTTTTATATTCAGTATTTGTATCCTCATAATAACTAAACTAAATCAAATTAGGAACATATAAGAACGGTTAAAATGTATACAACTTTGTCGAATTATTTTATAGTAAAGTTAAGATTATGTTACGTCACACACTGCTACGTAAGATAGTGTTACGTAACACCATGTTACGTAAATTCATATTACGTAAGGTCGTTACGTAACATATAACGATTTTACGCGAAATAATATAAATTTTAAACTATATATATATATATATATATGTATATATATATATATATATATATATATATAATAAGTTATAAATACATTCCTAAACACAACTATATATATATATATATATATATATATATATATATATATATATATATATATATATATATATATATATATATATATATATATATATATATATATTTCCATTTATATTCAGCATAAGTACATAATAATAACTAAACTAAATCAGGAACATATAAGAACGGTTAAAATGTATACAACTTTGTCGAATTATTTTATAGTAAAGTTAAGATTATGTTACGTCACACACTGCTACGTAAGATAGTGTTACGTAACACCATGTTACGTAAATTCATATTACGTAAGTCGTTACGTACAGTTGATCATAGGGACCATGATGCAGTTTAAACTATATATATATATTATATATATATATATATATATATATATATATATATATATATATATATATATAATTGTGTGCTAGGGAAACTTTAAAGGCTTGTAGTTATATATATATATATATATATATATATATATATATATATATATATATATATATATATATAGTTGTATGTAATAGATAGATCCAAAGTAAACAGATACGAGCCAAGTAGTATTAGGACATTGCCTTTCATTAAAACACTCGGGCTGTCAATGTCCTAGAATAATATAACAAATTTTTTTTATAACACGATTATATGATAACAAAGAAACAGCCTATGTGTATTTAACGGTAAATGGAACTGCCATTAAAAAGTCAGACACACTTTGATGAGTATTCTATTTTAACCACATTCTGTTGTAATATAACAAAGATGATATTTGCGTGGAGAGTGTTAAACAGGTATGAGCCTCAGTTTACGGAACTGTTCTGTTTTTGTCACAATCTAATCACAATCTTCGTACGACGGAGCTCTATGTAGTCATATATCATTATTGTCAACGCTCTGCAACGGTACCGAGTTACCTATCACAGATGTATTTGAGACCCTGTGCGTGAGACACACTTCAAGAGAGCGTGGGACACAGGATGTTTCAGAAGTCTAGTGTAAACGTATCACCAAGATGGCGGCAATTTCATGATAAACCCCATTTGTGTACATTGGCTCATTTCCGTCAAACACTGTCATGTTTACTTAGAGGTGAGTAAAGAGACACGCACTCAATACAATATAAGGCCGCCTATTCGTTCCTGGTAACTGGCTATAGACAGTGGTGGGTATTTATGTACGAACAGTCTTCGCGCATTAATTGCGGCATGGCTGAACGCTTCCCTTAGACGTCGATATGGTGTTCTGTTGAATGGAGAAAAGTGTAGCGTGCTTTGAACGATTCTGAGGGATGGATATATTGCGCTATAATAAAACTTGCATTTTAAGAGACAACAGGTCCTCATTATTTCGTTACATAAGAGGACACTGCCCAAACTCGCTGAGCAGCCAAAGACGAAGAGAAGTCGATTTTGTGTTTCCTGAGAGTTGCCATGGTCCATCACGTGAACAGGCCGGCCTTCGATGACACTCTTGATGATAAGAACACATGTCAGAGCGAAGTGTCTCGCAGAGTGATGTCAAGAGGCGCTATTCCAGAGCGCCAAGAACCAGGCATTGCCTGTGACATTCAGAGACAATACGCTTATTGGTGTAAAAAGGTGAGTTCTTACGTAATGAAATATCCCGTCCTCACATAGGATTCATCAAACTGGTTTCACATCTTGCTACTTTGCAGACATGTTATTCAAAGCAAAATTAAATATAAGTGTATTTTGACACTACATCTCTCTGTAACATAGATTCAGGGGTGTCTACACGCTAAGCAAAAAGTAAAATTAGAGTACTAAGTGATTGCAATACCCTGGGGATATTACGATATATGTTCAGTCGACTTTTCTCGATTTTTATGGGAGGAATATTTAGCCACGTTGCTATTACTACACGAGTGAACTTGGCGCAATATACACGGACATGTAGAGTGACCATATTTACCCAAGGTTTGAAACGGTTAAGTTTCGGGGGCCAGACATGTTACATATATAAAAATTTGATTAGTGTACCATATTGCAGTGATGCAATACATAATTTTTTTTATATGTCAAACACTCTCCTGAATATGATGTTTAATGCTGCAATACATT
>JAODUO010000214.1:715000-725000 GCA_025642075.2 Ridgeia piscesae | reverse complement strand
AATCATACTCGGATATCACAACCAATAAAGAGAGTATTAGCAATCATACTCGGATATCACAACCAATAAAGAGAGTATTAGCAATCATACTCTGATATTTCAGCTTCCGAGGAAAACATCCATGACTGTGTTGTTGTTCTTGCACTACACATCAGGGTCATTCCAGTTGAGCTTATTTCAAAAACCGCACCCACTTAGTTTTTATAAATTATGATCTCAGTATGTTGGTCGTTAATCTAAACAGATGCGGGACTGTTTTCGATTTTCAAAGGTCAGTTTATGATTTCTGTAGTTTTCATAAATTTTTATCCAAAACGATTGGATTCACACTCACTCACACTTACATGCACACACGTACTTACGCACGCGCACGCGCGCACGCACGCACACACGCACCACGCACACGCACACGCACACGCACACGCACACGCACACGCACACGCAACAGACACCACACAGCACACTAGAACGACGACACACACACATTCAAGTTTAGTCACCCGATATATATATATATATATATATATATATATATATATATATATATATATCGTGATTTCACCGATATATATATATATATATATATATATATATATATATATCGGGTGACGTAAAACTTGGAAATAGTGTGTGTGTGCGTGCGTGCGTGCGTGTGTGCGTGTGTGTCGTGAGTGTGCGTGTGTGTGTGCGTGCGTGCGTGTGTGCGTGCGTGCGCGCGTGCGCGTGCGTAAGTACGTGTGTGCATGTAAGTGTGAGTGAGTGTGAATCCAATCGTTTTGGATAAAAATGTATGAAAACTACAGAAATCATAAACTGACCTTTGAAAATCGAAAACAGTCCCGCATCTGTTTAGATTAACGACCAACATACTGAGATCATAATTTATAAAAACTAAGTGGGTGCGGTTTTTGAAATAAGCTCAACTGGAATGACCCTGATGTGTAGTGCAAGAACAACAACACAGTCATGGATGTTTTCCTCGGAAGCTGAAATATCAGAGTATGATTGCTAATACTCTCTTTATTGGTTGTGATATCCGAGTATGATTGCTAATACTCTCTTTATTGGTTGTGATATCCGAGTATGATTGCTAATAATCTCTTTATTGGTTGTGATATCAGAGTATGATAGCCAATACTCTCTTTATTGGTTGTGATATCCCAGAGTATGATTGCCAATACTCTCTTTATTGGTTGTGATATCAGAGTATGATAGCCAATACTCTCTTTATTGGTTGTGATATCAGAGTATGATTGCCAATACTCTCTTTATTGGTTGTGATATCAGAGTATGATAGCCAATACTCTCTTTATTGGTTGTGATATCAGAGTATGATTGCCAATACTCTCTTTATTGGTTGTATATATATATATATATATATATATATATATATATATATATATATATATATATATATATATATACATAGATATTTAAAACAACCGCCTTGTATTGTTACGTCAATCCAACCGGAACAAATTGGCATTTATTACTACAACAAATTATAAGAATTGAGTATCCACATTTAGTTCATGCGACGACGGCGCTGGTGGAATTTCTAGTCAGATGTATGTACTGCCCACGTCCAGTTATGTTAAAAAGCAGATCTTACGCATTCCAACTTGCAACACCAAATACCGTCGTATGCACGTATTCTCGCCTGAGGCGCCTGCAATTACCTCGGATGATTATCGTAAGAAGGAAGCATGAATAAGATCCAGTATCCAGTTTGTGGCAAGAAAAAAACCACAGGAAACCAGATGAAAACATACTGTAAACTGCCATGTGGTAATACCGATGCTGTTAAAGTGACCGATCTCCTATCAAAGATAAACGATCGACCCGTACGGGAACTGGTCATCTGGTCCGGTCATGGTCCGGAAATGGTGGTGATGGTGGTGATGGTGGTGATGGTGGTGATGGTGGTGATGGTGGTGATGACATGAAGATGGGCTCAAAGTGTTTTGCGAAAGGAATTAAGATGGGAAAACATTCCCCACATTCCGGAAGTGTGCGAACGGCGGACGATCAAATACAATATAGAGGAAACTGGCACGATGGTTGCAGATTGAACAATGCCCCTGAGGCCACATCGCTAAGCAGGTTGCAAACCGACACAAGTAGAGCAGTTTTGTCTCTGTTTTGTGCGCCCGCAGGCTGTAAGTGGATTATGTCAGTATAGGATGACGCACGTGAACACACCGCCTGCTGGGTGGTGTCCTCGTTACTCTATCAGTAATCGCGAGATGGCGCAGCCTGTCACTGATACCTATTAATTGCGGTTGGTGGAACCTACGAATCAAGTTATCCAGGCAAGAGTAAAACTATCGTTGCCATCGTTAAAATATTCCTTCTTCCTCACCAATGTTTACACTGCAAATTATTTATGTCATTTGTGAACCGTTCGGCGTAATTTATCGCCGCGCATATTTCGGTTAAACGATCCATCATCATACCCGGGGACAAAACACGGCATTTCTTACGCAGGGCTCGTTTCTCTCCAATTTACATCCATTTACATTCTTCCACGAAGAGACGACACAAGTAACAAAGTTGATAATACCGTATTTATGATGTCAGACCCGAAGCCGATTTGGTGTTTGCAAGGGGAAATTCCATTCCATAATTAGCGCTTCTGCGGATAACGGGGACTTGTCGGTCGCTTACCAGTGGTGCCGCCGTCCCGACGCCGACGGGGGCAGACCGGCGCCGGCCAAGCACCCATCAGTGAACACGACGGAACGCGCGGCTCCGTGTCATAATTCCCGTAATGACTCCCCTTGTGACGGCGTCCAAAGGTGAGCCGCCAGTGGGGATGAGTTCTGACGGAGTGAATGTGATTTTCGTTAACGGAAGGTCCCTTACAAAAATATACCATTCAAATGCCATTGATTGAATGGTACTTGAATGGTCCTAGGGGGTATTATGGCCAAGGGTATTTGAATGGTATCTGAATGTACACATTTTGGATTCTTTGTACCGTTCGGTGGTATTGAATGGTAATTTAAATTACGATTGAGAGTACCACTGAGTTCTGCTGAAATACCATTGAATGATCCAATGGTACTGAATGATACTGAATGGTATTCAACGGCAACCAATGGTGTACCATTGGCTTTTTTGTAAGGGGTGGTCGTTGGTGTAGGCGATGTCGATATAGGAAATAAACACGTTTCGCGTGATGCGTGGGTCGCGATGTGCGACACACAAACGCACATATAGGTAAATGTTAAGAATATGCGAAACAGCATCGGTCATTTAATGCAGGGACCCATCCCATTTGCTGCATCAGTAATATTCAACGCTACAGAACACGATTATATATTAGTAAAAGCGAAAATAGCGATCTTTATGTCATTTTGGCAACCGTGAGAGCGGCAGATCGCGTGCTTGGTGAAGCGTGGCAATTGACAATGCGCGATCACACCGAAACTTCAGGATTACAGCTGAACCCGTCGTTAATCTTGTATACATTCAAAAACGCACCAAGAAACCATGTCACGTGTATCACACAAGACTACGATGCAAAACCTACAATGTGTGTTAGCGTGGTCACATCACCAATAGTGATGTGACCACCCAATCCGCCGCCACGAGGTGAGGAGCGGTGTCTCCGTCAGAAAGGTCACGTGATGCGCCTTGATGAAATAGCTGTCTGTGTGTCCGTCTGTGTGTTTGCCTGCGTGCGTGCGTGCGTGCGTGCATGTCTGCCTGCCTGCCTGCCCGCCCGCCCGCCCGCCCACCCGCCCACCCGCCCGCCCACCCGCCCGCCCGCCCGCCCGCACACACACACACACTGCTGGAAAGCCCTGCCCTTGAATGAAAGAATCATCGGACGTTGTTTCGAGGGCGGACACAAACCCACCTCTACAGCTCCCGTTAGCGAGGACTGACACAACACCCTAAACGCCTCTGCAGCGACTGCATGTCTGACGGCGGGGCCCTCTCACCCGAAACCCGCTCATTTTAACTATAAATATATTGAAATAACAAAAACATTTGATGCGAATCACGGGTTCACACGATCGACATCAGTTTAGCGCCGGCAAGGGATACTTATGTCACTTTATCTGCGCAGGAATTATCTCAAAATAACTCGACTGTTGTAGGTCTGGCGATAGCGACGCCCTTTCGTAGCAGTTTGTCGCGATGGAAGAGTGCCGTGACATGCTGCGCCCGTAAGACCGGCTCACATAGTCGTGGTGTGAATGTCTGCCCAGTAGTGGCAGGGAAAGTGGTCGTTGACATCAATGCGTTCCATTATCTACAACTCCAGTATAAATGCTACTGCTGTTGCGGACGAAGGAAGCAGTGAGCTGACGCCGGAGGGGGGGGGAGAATTTCCACAACCTGGATCAAGCTCGTTCTCTTCTCTGGTTGAAGTCTTCTCTAGTTAAATGCGTTCGTTATTGTGTGTGTTCGCTGCTGTGTGTGTGTGTGTGTAATTGCGTGTGTGTGTGTGTGTGTGTGTGTGTGTGTGTGTGTGTGTGTGTGTGTGTGTGTGTGTGTGTGTGTGTGTGTGTGTGTGTGTGTGTGTGTGTGTGTGTGTGTGTGTGTGTGTGTGTGTGTCGTGTGTGTGTGTGTGTGTGTGTGTGTGTGTGTGTGTGTGTGTGTGGTGTGGTGTGCGTGTGTGTGTGTGTGTGTGTGTGTGTGTGTGTGTGTGTGTATGTGTGTGTGTTGTGTGTGTGTGAATGTGTGTATGTTGTATGTATGTATGTATGTATGTGTATGTATGTATGTGTGTGTGTAGCGTATGTATGTGCGTGTGTATGTGCGTGTGTATGTATGTATGTATGTATGTATGTATGTATGTATGTGTGTGTGTGTGAGTGTGTGTGTGTGTGTGTGTGTGTGAGTTGTGTGTATGTGTGTTGTGTGTGTGTGTGTGTGTGTGTGTGTGTGTGTGTGTGTGTGTGTGTGTATGTATGTTTGTATGTATGTGTGTGTGTGTGTGTGTGTGTGTGTGTGTGGTGTGTGTGTGTGTGTGTGTGTGTGTGTGTGTCTGTCTGTGTGTGTGTGTGTGTGTGTGTGTGTGTGTGTGTGTGTGTGTGTGTGTGTGTGTGTGTGTGTGTGTGTGTGTGTGTGTGTGTGAGTGCGTGTATGTATGTGTGTGTGTGGTATGAGCGTACGTGCATACAGTATATGTGAATCATAATTAGTATTCTTGAAAAGAGTCACTTCAACAACACTGAGAGTCCGACTACATTCGTGGAGCCTTTACTCTGTCAGGAACAATCCGCGCTGCACGCTAGAGGACACCGCGATAACATGGTTTTGGAGATGTCTTGTTTGCCTGCAATTTGGCCTATGCTTTGAAGCCAAGTTCACATATAATACCTGCCCCATATACACGCTCAACATGCCAATTAGGCCCCTGTGTTGTGGCGGAATCCGTCGTTTCTCGGCATTCCAAACACACGCAAACAAAGAACAGACCAATCAGAAATGTCTACTCAGGACAGGAACTTCAACCAATGTTGACTTTAATATCAGCTCATCACTGTGCATCATAAATTGACCTGAGCAGATCTTGAAACCACACTGTAGTACATTATTGCACATTCATGAGGATTTATAAAACATATTGTTCTTCTCTTGAAATAGAGTATTAAATGACTCCACAACTAAAATTTAATGCATTCTTCAAAATATCGCTGTGAGAACGATTTTATACACACTTTTATTTAATTTAAAACATTAATCGGGCACAATTATTAAAACGCTGCGAGTCGTCACAGTAATTACCTTTGCAAGCGACGTTTTGTTCAAAAGTTTTATTTTAATAAAAATGTAACTTTCCTCAAAATTCTACAAATAGGTCCCTCCTCCTCATTATTAACCAATCAACGTGTAGTATGAACATCCACAAAACAAAACAAAACAAAACAAAACAAAACAAAACAAAACAAAACAAAACAAAACAAAACAAAACAAAACAAAACAAAACAAAACAAAACAAAACAAAACAAAACAAAACTGCAAAGTTTCAAGCAAAATCTCAGCAACTGATAAAAAGAACTGCGTAGATAACAATCGCACGCTACATGAACAGGAGATAATATGTTTTTTTTTTCAATAATGCCCCGATGACATATCCGTAGCGTAGTTAACTTTAATAGAGGGGTGTGTTTTGAGACAAACAGCAAATAGCACGCTTGGCTTCCTAAGACGAAATATAAGCAGATGTCCAATAAACAGCAAACGGACGCCATACATTGCCCTTGTGCGCGCTGTCTTAGAATACGGAGCCATACTGTGGGACCCATACCATCGGGGGGACATAGACAAATTAGAAAAATCCAACACCGTGCAGCTCGTTTCATCACTGGAGACTACCGCTCTAGACACCCAGGATCTGTCACAAACATGGTCACCAACCTTAACCTCGACACTTTAGAACATAGACGACGGTACCAAAAATGTATGTACCGAACTGTTAAGGGATCTATCCCAGCCCTCCCCACGAAAACATTCTTCCGGCCCCAAAAAACAAACAAAAGACACATTCAGCCTAAGCACTTCCCAGACCATGTATCCTCAAATTTCATACAACAACTAACAACAAACAACACCAGATGTTTCATAGTACCTACAGCCAACACTGAACAATCTAAGAATGTTTTTTGTAAAAACAATAGTTGACTGGAACCAACCTAACGAGTCGCAGGTCCAGGCTGAACCCTTAACTGATTTCAGCCGCCTGATCTGCGGCTCAAACACTCAATAACATGCGCACACACACCCGTCGTATGTAATAGCCAACATTGGCTCCTTACAACGTACGCCATTCATATTCAGATTCAAACATTCTCCACGTCAAACTTCACAATCGCCCTTGGACATTTCCCCTTTTAAGTTAAACCTTTCCTTCAAGCAGAACTGTTACGCCTTAGCGGCGGAAAGAAGGAACCACGCACATATTATGCACCCAGCGTTATGGCATGAGAACGGCATTTAATGATTTAAAATGGTCAAAACTGGCGCAATTTAAATTGTATTTATTAGTGGCGTATATTAAAGGTGTAGACAGACCCAGAAACCGAGCGACCAGTCTGACCGTGGTGTGTGTGTAGTGTGCGCGCTCCGGCACTCAACACCTTCCACAGCCGTGGACAGCAGGTACACACCACGCCCACATCCCTCGATCGGTAGACAGGCGAATGATCTATGGGAAGGTAACGGCGAAGCGCAAGCCACACGACTGGGTCAGCGGGACGTCCAGGGTACGTTGCTGACACGTTGCTAACAATTACACTTGGCAGGGTCACAGCTGGGCGGAGAGGCCGGCGGGAGAAGGCATCAAAGACGGGGAGGATCGGCCGAGAAGTAGGTGTGAAACCCGGCTGACGACGCCGGCTACACATGGTGGGAACGACTCAGAAGGAATGCAGCACGGACCGTCGGATTCTCAATCGATAGAACCCGGGTTTCAATCATGTACTACCGTTTTGAACTTCGGACAAGTTCGTTCACTCTACATTGCTCCAGTTCACTCAGCTGTATGAGTACCTGGCTAGTCAATAATGGGTACTTGTGTACGAGAAGTATACGCGTATTAATTCTAGCTCGGCTGAATGCTCCCGCATAAGTTAAAATTATGTTCGATTGAACAGATTTGTGAATACACATTGCGCTGTGTAAGAACTTACGTTTACTTTAGAAGAACTGTACGACTAGATGGTCGCCCCACTCGGATCTCCAGTATTCAATGCTATTGTTGAGGTTGTGGCGAGAAATACGAACCAGTGCGGACAAATGCTACTGGTTGGTGATCAAGACTGCAGATGGCGCCTGTGTACCGTTTAAGATGAATGTATCGTGATGGCGATATTATTATTATTATTGATTTGTTGTTTTGTGAATTTAACTAGTTTATCTAACTTACGCTAACTTAGAGGCACTGTAAATGAATCTCCTCGGTCGCCGATGTCTGCTCGCCTAGTTCTATGTTGGCTCGCATCCATGGATTTTACATCTAACATGTGGCCGGTTTTGGGACAATTTCGTTATGATGATAAATCATCATTAAACAGAATCCGTCGGTATTTGTTTTTTGAATAAAATTAGTAGGGGAGACCGGGGTTAGTTGTAATACGGGTAAGTTAACAGAGGGCTTGCAGCCAAAACTGCCAATGCGAATTATTCCGCAAGACGATAGCATGTTCATCTCAAGATTTGGGCAGGTCAATCCGTCGACACGCCATAAAGGTACGCCATTTTAAAAGAAAAGAGGTACTACCGTACCGGGGTAACTTGTAACACTTTAGGACACCTCTTATAACTATTATGCCACAAACATGTAATAAGCCAGGCATTTAATTATGCTCCAATTATCAGCGGGAGATATGTGGAGACCCATTGGCATGATAACATTTTGAACCGATTAAGAAACTCATCCGCAATCCTGAAATGTGTTATTATTTATTACAAGTTACTACATACCGGGGTAACTTGTAACACTATGTAACAATTGTAAACCTTATGGGATGATGCCAGACTCTGCTATACCAGCCAATCATCGCGGATTTACGCGGCTCTCCCTGATTTTTTTTAATCTCCCGGACTTCTGAAATAGGAAGAAATCTCCTGGAGTTCGTTTCTAATCATTAATTGCGCCTCACCCCTGTGTCTAAGACCCGTCCAATAGAATCATACTGTACTGTTGACATTCGTGACGGTATAATTCTATACGTTGTCGAGGTATTTAATGTAGCAAATAAGAAGGTATGGTTGGCCAATAGGTGTTGTGCATTTTATAATTTGTTTAATATGTATTACATATATGTTGGTTTCATGTATACCACAACCACGTGTGTTATGTCTCACTTAGGGACCCGGCATTGATGCGCCGTGAATCGTAAAAGGCGTTAAATCACATTTGGTAACTCCGATATATTTACCCAAATTTGGTGTGTATGTATATTGTGTATGGTGGAGACTGGAATCGGAAGAGAGAGAGAGGGGGGGGTGGTCAGCTAGGTGTGGCTGGTGTTTGGAAGCAGCTGGCCCTTGTGACGTCCGAACACGCGTCAGAGGGAGAGAGGATGGGTGTCGAAGGGGAAAAAGGAGCACAAGGACACGCGGGAGAGGATGATGGGAAGTATCGAGTTGGAGGTCACACCGAGAACTCAACGCACGGAAGGGAGTAGGGAGTGAGATGGGGCGAATGTGTCCGGAGACTGGGCTACGTAGAGATGAAAGTGAAGTTGGTAGAGATTTGGATACCGCCGAGAATCAGGTCGTGTTCAAGCGGATGACGGCGGAGACAGAACACACCTGGTGGATAGGACGTGACAGTAACTACAGCGACATCTCGACGAATATATATATATATATATATATATATATATTGGTGAAATAGAGACATAGAGTGTTAGAGAGAGAGAGAGAGAGAGAGAGAAAAGAGAGAGAGAGAGAGAGAGAGAGAGAGAGAGAGAGAGAGAGAGAGAGAGAGAGAGAGAGAGAGAGAGAGAGAGAGAGAGAGAGAGAGAGAGAGAGAGAGAGAGAGAGAGAGAGAGAGAGAGAGAGAGAGAGAGAGAGAGAGAGAGAGAGAGAGAGAGAGAGAGAGAGAGAGAGAGAGAGAGAGAGAGAGAGAGAGAGAGAGAGAGAGAGGGGAGAGAGAGAGAGAGAGAGAGAGAGAGAGAGAGAGAGAGAGAGAGAGAGAGAGAGAGAGAGAGAGAGAGAGAGAGAGAGAGAGAGAGAGAGAGAGAGAGAGAGAGAGAGAGAGAGAGAGAGAGAGAGAGAGAGAGAGAGAGAGAGAGAGAGAGAGAGAGAGAGAGAGAGAGAGAGAGAGAGAGGAGAGAGAGAGAAAAGAGAGACAGAGAGAAAAGAGACAGAGAGAGAGAGAGAGAGAGAGAGAGAGAGAGACAGAGAGAGAGAGAGAGAGAGAGAGAGAGAGAGAGAGAGAGAGAGAAGAGAGAAGAGAGACGAGAGAGACAGAGAGACAGAGAGACAGAGAGAGAGAGGAGACAGAGAGAGAGAGAGACAGAGAGAAAAGAGA
>JAODUO010000214.1:677500-710000 GCA_025642075.2 Ridgeia piscesae | reverse complement strand
ATGCCTGGCTGTGTCTCACTCAGACACCAGCTCAGGTTCTCATGTGGAAGCATTCAGCCACAGACCATTTACTGCTAAAAACATGTGCCTAAAACCGATCAGTCTCATGGATGGTAATTTATGTAACTGAATTGTATAAAATGGCTCATGAATGCAGACTTTGAAACAACCCCTCTTATGATTTAAGTCTTATACACAGAGCACCACTAGCTTACCGTTCATGAAACACGATTCTACACTCTACAGTACTAAGACTGTTTTATTGGACGTGTATATTAAACGACATTCATAACAGTAACCTGTCCACCATTACTTATTCACAAATGACACTGACACTAATAATCAGAGCAAGACATTCACACACCTGTTAATAACTGCAGTGACGGGAAAAAGTAATGCTTCTGGACGAGGTTGCAATGTATGTAAGGATGAATATTGCTTATCACTATGTCATGTCATGCACAAATATGGACATTTTCAAAAAGAAATACCACTGTGTAAAATTATAATTGTAATAGCAGCTCAGGCATCAAGTAAACAATACTGGCCAAATCACAAAATTTTTAGTGAATTTAAGGCACTGTTTTTTTTTACAAACTATTATTTTGTATGGGTGATAATTGAAAACATTTTGTAGGAAACTTCATCTATTTTTGGTTTATTTGCTCGGGCAACAGTTTCTGATAGGAAGTACACAAGATGGCCGATTGATTCCCTGTGGTTGTCAATTACTCTGACACAGTGTAGAAGCTTCAGGTCCTCACCACACTAATCCATAATTAGGATGTCCATTTTCCTGTGGGTCTAAGGTCATGACCCCTGACTGGACAATGGCTTGGATAACAAGTCAGCACATTTTGGCAAGCGGTATTCTGGTAATAGGATTCATCAGTCATCTGCCTTGTCCAGAATGAAGTGTAGATTACCGGTTCAGTGTGATTTTCTAACACAGTTTTTGATATTGATTGAATGTGTTTTGAGAATGTTAAGGAGATTAAATACTAAATAGTGCTAGTAAACAGAAAATACCGTCCAATGGTTTATATAATAGTGTACATTGGGTTTATTAGACAAATCATGGTGTTGGAATTTAGGAAAAAATAAGTACAGAGATACGTCACCATTAAAAAGTTATCCTCGCTAGATTTAAGCGACCTGAATAGAAAGGTGACCTCATTAGCAGACTAATTTCAAACGTAACAATACAGATTTGGGATCATTCTACGGTGACCTTTATGGAAAGTTGGCTGTATTATAGGGGTGACCATAAAGGGAGGTTTGACTACAGGTGTACTACATGATAAAATATCATGTTGCAAGAGGTGCATGAACTCAGTGATAGCAATAAATCTTATTTTTAAACTATTCAAGGCATTTCACGTAAAAACTTGTTTACGTACACGTACGCGTGTTCAGTGTGGTGAAAAATATTACTTGCATAGAAGCCAATGAAATTCAGTAACAACAGGCAGCGGAACTCGAAACTGTTGATTAATTCCATGTAAATCAGTATCAGCATGATACATAAATAAAACCAAAATCGTTGCCCCCCATTCTTCATAGATTGTTGTTTACATGAATTGTATGGTACACGATTGTATCCATTATGACAATATAGAATCTTTCATCAAATATGAATTGACAGAAATTGAACACAATAAATTGGATTATGGTCTATCTTATACAAATGTTTATAAATGTAAGATAAATGGTTTAAATAGTTTTAAACCATAAAAAAGGTTTACTTGATGTTTGATTCTCTGGATGTACCTCAGGTGTATTTCATGCACCTTCAGATGCCATAAAGACAAGATACTGTGCATTATAAGAAGTTAGTTGACGTTACACAATGGTACACAAATACACTCAGTGGACGGTCCCTTCAGTTGAAGTGTCAACATATTGTTTGCTGCAAACATAAATATTTATTTCTATACAGGCTTCAGAAAGGGGTTGCATAATGTCTTATGAAAGCAAATGTCAAATTGCATAAGTAACTTGTTTACTATAAAAGGGGATTTTATTTGACACACAAATTAAACCAGCCACCACCAACTACACTGAATACAGCCCAGTTATTTTCATAATATAAATACAAAAGTTTGAAATGGGTCTGAGTAGGTCTTTTTAGTTGTGAAGTGAAGGAACTAACTGTAGGTTCAGAGAGTTGGCACTAGGCAGTTCTGTGAGTGTTCTTGACTTAAGAAGTGTGAACATTTATGAAACAATTGTAGTGTTACTGAGAACTATTCATTCATTGCCGTACATGCAGCCATTCATGCTGAATGGTATGATAATAGGGGTACTGATACGTAAGCAAACTAACAGGTGATGGAGCTGTACTCATGTAATACAATCCTTACGTTTACCACATGACACCAAAAGCAACTGACACTCAGCAAAACAGATTTCTTTGGTCTCTCTCTCTCTCTCTCTCTCTCTCTAACTCTCAGTCTCTCTCAGTCTCTCTCCTCTCTCCCTCTCCCTCTCTCTCTCCCTCTCTCTACCTCTCTCTAACTCTCAGTCTCTCTCTCTCTCTCCCTCTCTCCCTCTCCCTCTCTCCTCTCTCTCTCTCTCTCTCTCTCTCTCTCTCTCTCTCTCTCTCTCTCTCTCTCTCCCTCTCCCTCTCTCTCTCCTCTCTCTCTCTCTCTCCTCTCCCTCTCTCCTGTCTCTCTCTCTCTCTCTCTAACTCTAACTCTCAGTCTCTCCCTCTCCCTCTCTCCTCTCTCTCCCTCTCTCCCTCTCTCTCCTCTCCCTCTCTCCCTCTCTCTCCTCTCTCCCTCTCTCCCTCTCTACCTCTCTCTCCCCCTCTCTCCCCCTCTCTCCCCTCTCTCTCCTCTCTCTCTCTCCTTATCTCTCCCCCCTCTCTCCTCTCTCTCTCCTCTCTCTATCTCCCCTCTCCCCCCTCATCTCCCTCTCTCCTCTATCTCCCTCTCTCTCTCTCCCCTCTCTCCCTCTCTCCCCCTCTCTCTCTCCCCCTCTCTCTCCTCTCTCTCTCTCTCCCTCTCTCTCTCCCCCTCTCTCTCCCTCTCTCTCCCCTCTCTCCTCTCTCCCTCTCTCTCTCCCCCTCTCTCTCCCTCTCTCTCCCCCTCTCTCTCCTCTCTCTCCCCCCTCTCTCTCCCTCTCTCCCTCTCTCTCCCCCTCCTCTCTCTCTCCCCTCTCTCCCCTCTCTCCTCTCTCTCTCTCCCCTCTCTCTCTCTCTCTCTCTCTCTCTGTCCTCTCCCTCTCCTCTCTCCCCCTCTCCTCTCCTCTCTCTCCTCTCTCTCCTCTCCTCTCTCTCTCTCTCCCCCTCTCTCTCCCCCTCTCTCTCTCTCCCTCTCTCCCCCCTTCTCCTCTCCCTCCTCTCCCCCCTCTCCCCCTCTCTCTCTCTCCCTCTCTCTCTCTCCCCTCTCTCCTCTCTCTCTCTCTCCTCTTTCCCTCCTCTCTCTCTCTCTCTCTCCAGTAAGTCCAGTTATGGTAATTTGGCTTATATATTGGACATTTATAAAGGCAAAATCATATAGACTTTTTATGAGCACTGAAGGAATTGCCCCAAAGTAGGGACCTATTTTTTTTCTTTCAATATTGTGGTACAATGTTTATGAAGTTCAAACGAAGTTAGTTGGCTTTTGTTATTAAAAACAGCACAGGAGTGTCAGTAACAGGTTACATTAAACTTGTTGAGTTAAGTTAAATTAGTCACGTTGAAATAGGCTGCCAGCTAATACCAAGAGATTAAATAAACTACACAATAAACAAAAACAATAACCTTTCTACTAACAGGCCCTTCGCGAGACGCCTTACTCTCAGTGACGCCCTGGGGTCCAACTTGGGTGAAGACCTTCATTTTCTTTGCACTGCACTTGCGTCTGGACACTTATACACTTTTAAATAAATATATACACTTTTAAATAGTTAAATAGTTAAACAGTGCTGCAGCCTATATACAAATTAGACCCATTAGCCTGAATGTCACAAGCAGGAAATAGTGCAGATTCAGGACAGGGGGGTGTAAGAAACAAGTAACAAAATCGGACAGGGGATTAAAATGCGAGTATTGTGGAGCTTGGTTCCACATAGAATGTGAAAGCGTAACAAGCGAGGCATATGATTTTATAGAAAATCACGGAGAGTAGCTGCACTGGTTTTGTAAAACGTGCAACTCCAAAGCTATTGAGGTTTTGAAACTAGTACAGGGGTTGAAGGACCAGCAGGCCAAATTGGAAGAAAAAGTGGAGGAACTGACCACTCGAGTAGAAGAAATAGATAACATCAAGGGTAACCACAAGGAAAGGGTATGTATCGTAGTGAGGGAGGAGCTATATGAGATCAGGGAAAGGGAAGCAAAGAGTGCAAATGTAATCATCAGAAATCTTGAAGAAATAGAAGAAGGTGGGAGATGGAAAGATGATAAAGAACTGGTGGAGCATTTGGTGCATAACGTTCTGGGACAGAAAGATGTAGAAGTAGTTTCAACTGGTAGAGTCCCGGAAAACAAAATAGATGGTAGGAATAGACTGGTAGTTGTAACTCTGGGAACCCGAACTATGAAAGTGAAAGTGCTAAGAGTAGCAAAAAGTCTACGAAGCAAGGATCAGTGGAAACAAGTGTACATCAGTGCAGATGAGACAAAAAGAGAACGTGAGAAACAGTATCAACTGTGGAAGGAACTACGGGACAGGCGAGGAAATGGTGAAGAAAATCTGGTCATTCATCGAGGACAAAATGTAGAGGCAGATGGCAAAAAGATGCAAGGCACTCAGATGGAGCAGAACATGGAAAATGATGACGGATCACACAGAAGGAAACACCAGGGAGGGAGTCCCCCAGGAGGAGCAGGTCAACATCTGCTGCACGAAAAACACCACCTCTTCGAAGGAACAGCCATTTAAAATGACAACCACTAGGAGGGGAAGCCAGTCCACAAAACCGGCAAAAAAGTAGGCACCAGCACTGACTTGTACAATGACACTAAAAATTTGCACAAAATGGGTGAAGGGGATAAAAATGAGGAAAAAAGGAGCACTGGGCACATAACTGTACATAAACTTAAAGTTGTATCTGTAAATGCTAGAAGCATTATGAACAAATTGGATGAACTGCAGTGTATTGCAGTTAAGGAAAACCCGGATATAATATGCATAACCGAAACATGGGCACACAAAGACATAACAGATGCAGAAATGAATCTGGAGGGATACAATTTAGTTCGTAATGATAGAGAGGACATGAAAGGAGGTGGCTGCATCATATACATAAGAGGCAATATACATTATGTTCCCCCTGTGAGGAGCTTACAAAAACTCCAAACACTGAAACAGTATGTTGTCGAGTAACTACCATGACAGGGTCCCTACTTGTCGGGGTATGTTACCATAGCACATCCGCAGATCTAGAGAAAGAACTAGATTTACATGACGTCATGCGTAAAGCATGTGCAGCATGCAACAATGTTGTGATATTTGGTGATTTTAATCACAGAAGTATAGACTGGAAGAGGATGCAGGCGGGAGCAGAAGGGGCAAGATTCCTAGAACTTACCCAAGATTTATTTCTAACACAACATGTACATGTTGAAACTAGGGGTGAGAACATAGTTAGATCTGATTTTATCAACAGAACCGAATATGATTGATGCCGTTAGGGTAAAAGATCCATTCAGTGATCATAACATTGTGACATGTGATGTCATAGTGTCATACAGGTTAAAGAATGGAGAGAGACATATTATGATTACAAGAGAGGTAATTATGAGGAAACAAGGACATTTTTAAGTGACTATGACTGGGAGCAGGCATTCCAGAATACTGACGTAAACACAAAATGAGATCATTTTAAAGCTGTAGTTAACTCTGCTGTGCTGTGTTTTGCACCTATCTTAACAAAGAAAAGGAACAGAAAGCCAAGATGGATGTCAAAGAGGGCTGAGCTAGCAAGAAGAAAAAAATACCACATGTGAAGAGATACAGAGAAACCAGAGAGTACCATCTATATGAAGCATACAAACACCAACGCAATAAAGCCCAGAATGAAGTGAAAAAGGCCAAACGGTACTTTGAGAAAAAACTTGCTGAGAATATAAAAACAGACCCTAAGTCCTTCAATGCATATACAATATCTAAAACTAGGACAAAAGACAGCATTGTGCCCCTTGTTGAAATTATGGGAGAAGTGATCACAGACTCAATTCAGGCAGCGAACTTACTTAATGACTATTTTGCTTCAGTATACACTGACGAGGAAATGGGTAATTTACCTGATCCTGTGAATATTTTCACAAAGACATTATATGAATCACTCCAAAACATTGAGTTTACAACAGCAGTAGTGCAAGAAAAAATTTCAAAAATGAAACGAAATAAAGCTCCTGGTATAGACAATTTTAATTCCTCAATGTTAAGAGAAATAGCTTCATCTATCGCCTCCCCATTGTGTGAGATCTTTAAAGGCTGTATAGAAATGGGGGAAGTCCCTCTGGATTGGAAAAAGGCAAACGTAACACCTATATACAAAAATAAAGGAACAAAATCACAGCCATGTAACTATAGGCCAGTGAGCCTGACATCCCACATATCCAAGACCATGGAATCCATCATAAGAGATGAGATCGTCAGGCATCTCCAAAAAAATGAGCTATATATTTATTAGAATCTATACAACGAAGGATGAGCAGGATTATTCCTGAATTAAGGCAAGTCGACTAAGAATACTAAAAATAACAACTTTGGAAACAAGAAGGGTGAGAGCCGATTTATTGGAAGTTTTTAAAATAATAAATGGGTTGGATAGTATTTTTCCTGCCGAATTCTTTATGATGGAAAATGAGGATGGCAAAACAAAATACACAAATTACACTTTAGGCTTGATATACGAAAGTACTCTTTCATTCAAAGGATAGTAAACGATTGGAATAGACTTCCTGGAAGTGCTGTTATGTACGCAAGCGTCAACCAATTTAAGGGTCACATTGACAAGTATCTACGAAATAGGGCGGAGGATTACACGAGTCAGCGATTGACTCCCTTCCTCGTCAACTCCTCGACTACGTAGTAGAAGAGGATTCAAGGTAAATTCAAGATAAAAACATGTACACTTATAAACACACCAGAATTTATGCAGTAGTTGGAGGGAATTTCTCAAAATAAAACAACCTGTTTTTTTCTAACTATTTACACTAACTACCCATGTGAACTGACTAACTATATCTTAATTAAGTAATTAATTGTGTAGATCTTGTGACATTATCAGGAAAAGACAGGTATAGTTTCTAGGCCACATGATGACTACGAAAACATTTAATGATCATCAAAGATTGAGCAGAAAGAAGCAAAATTTGGTAGAGAATAAATGATCCTTGCCAATTTACCAGCGTGGCAAAGAAGCAGCTGTTTCCGTGTGAAAACTATCACATGACACTTGTGTTATTGTGACTAGAGGGGACATGATCGTCTACAACTGCAATGACGGCCTACATCGCCTGAGGATGACAGCTACGTGTGGTGCAGAGTCACATAGTGTGAAAAAATATCTCTGGAGACAGTAATTTATCTATGGCTCTGTTGCAATTCTGGGACACACCTGAGTCATGGTGACAAAATGAGGACACCTCCACCGGCAGAATGTCACATAAGAAAGAAAATGCAACATGGCTGCATCACGTTGGTTATGGTTCAAGAGACATGGAGTTAAAAATTTAATTATTTTTATTTAATAAAAAAAACATTTACTTTGGAGCATAGTTTTTGAAATGATCAACATTTTGCCCCATCAACTATTAGTCTTGGTCATGAACTGGTGTCATGTTTTCTTACAAAATAACAACATCTTGGAGCCATGAACATTATATTCCTTGTAAATTATTATTAACATATATAATAAATTTATGAATATTTTAATATGTATTTAGATAGGATCAGTTGAGTTGTGGCTTTAAATTCTTTCATTATAATTACTTAAATTGTGTTATGCAAGTAGATTGAAACAGCATTTATGTAAACAACTAAACATGCCAGATGATGAGATTTGTTGAACTTTAGTTGTGTGTATATATTATCGCATGCATTAAACAAAATTACATTTCAAGGATACCATGCTATCCATAAATAAATAAATGTCATATCACTGTGCACTTGCAAGGTAATGTAGGTCGCTGTGACTTCTGATTGTGAATATCCTCAATTTGGGACAGATTTACTTCACCAGTGTTGAGTACCATTCTTTGGGTCCCAATGTTTGTGAACATAGAATGGGTGTCCTCTACGAGTGAAGGTCAACATGGACAATTGAATAAAGGAAAGGATTTATATGAGTACTGACCTGTTCTTTATCTAATTCCAAAGCCACTGCTTAGCAAGTCATCCAAAATTATACAAATTTTCATCTGTATATACTTGGTAAGAATATTACCTGTTCTCTTCTTATGCATCACACTATATGGATCGGGATTGGTCATTAATTTACTTCAATTTCTTTGACATACGAATAACATATAAGTGCTTCTAACATGGTGCCCCTTTCAGGTATTGCTTGCATACTGAAGATTGTAATTGTTAATATGGAAGTGGACATATTTGGTCGATATGCCAGTTATTCTGAGGTATGCATTACTAAATGGTCCCCTGTATGTAAATAAAACTTTTTTTTCTAACATCTATCAGGGACCATCATTTGTTTTGATTTTCACTAAGATAAGTGTAGGACTAGATGATATGAAATGCAACTAATTTTCTAAAAAAATTGACACCACTTTAAACGTGGAATTTATTAAAATGGTCAGAAGCTATTTTGTAATAAAATAAAATAAATTCTCAAAGCTATAGGTGGATTATTGCAAAGGTTTATGTGGCGCTGGTTCAAGTGTTAACATCCCACAGTCGCCCAGGGCAACAGTTGGTCCTCTGTTTGTTCCTGCCTTCCGTCCTATCATTGGTCCAACAGTCATGGTGGTCCCATTGTTGGTGTCATTGTCCAGTCTGTGGTCAACACTGCTCACATTGCCAAAATCACAGTACTGCCCATAGGGACATCAACCTCTTCATGCATGTATTAATAACCCTGGTTTCTACTGGTTCAGAGCTAAATATAGCCACACTGTAGATCAAGCCCTGATAAAGATTTCTCTCTGGTGTTACCTTGTTACCAGCCGTCTGAGAATCAGTTCATCTTCATGTGCTGCACCGGGTAACCAAGTCAATGAAATTGCATTACACTAAGCATAATATACCACTTTATGTAATGGAATAAGAAGAGATTGCAACTACACCGTAGTCAGGTTGTAGTTCATGTTAACTTCATGACACGTGCGTTCACATTCTACACAACATTTGCATGGTAAGTTTAGAGGGAAAACATTTCACAGTGTTACATAACAGTTGACTTATTAGCATTTCTGTCCACCGAACCTGATCTACCAATGGCTGCAGAAATGTGGTTGGCCTTATGTATTTTACAGATATTTCCAGGGGCCTCAAATCACCTGTTTACTCACACAAATTCCTAAGACTAAGTTCAACATTGGCTGAAATGGTTTCTCTCTACCTGCACCCAAAATATGGAATCAACTCCGTCGTTATAAAATCATATGAAACTATAGCAACTTTTCAAAAAAAATTATTGTGACTTATTTGTTTGAAATTTATTTCTTAATTTATTACAGAAAATCTTCGGCAATCCATTAAATTGCTCTAATGATAACTTTTATGTGTCTCAATTCATGATTAGGCCTAATGCTTATTGTGTGTTAATAAGGTAAATGAGGCCAGATACTTAGGTATTGGTGTTATACATGTTATGTTACACCATTTCTTCTACTAAATCAGGTTCACATTAATTGTATTATTATATATATTATTAATGAAAGTATGTATCTACTAGTCAGGTTGTAGTTAAATTCATATTAACTTAATGACGTGTGTTCACTTACACATAGGTGTTAACACTGCATGGCGAGTGTACTGGGGAAAGCATTTCAGAGTGTTACATAACAGCTGACTCAGCATTCTCCTTCTTCCCAGTCCCATCTCCCAGCATCTGCTGCTGCGTGGTATAGCTGGCATCCCTGTACTGACTCCAGTCTTCCTTCCCCTGCACCCGGGAAAATCCCTCTCCGTCTGTGGTCAACCAAAGGTCACGGACAACAACCGCCCAAGAAATACTGGCCACTCAACTTGGCATAAAAAGCTTAGCACTAGTCACTTGGCTATTAACCTTGACCCTGTCCACAGATCTGGGGTGTGACCACCAGTGTTGTTATGTTTGACCAGTGGTTACTTAACTGTCACCGGCAGTGTACGTCCTGTTGTGTCCAGTGGTGACCATTTGTATGGTCAGTTCATTCTGGTAGAGGCCATTGCTGTGTATTTAGGTTAATAGGTCTTTGGTATATCTCAGACAGTAATTCATGTATTACTAATATGAATGTGTTTAATTTCCAGTAAAAATGTGCTGTACATCCAAATAGGTTATGAATGTATAAATTGCACATATTTACAAAACAATTGTAAAATCTTTAACTGGGTGAAACATTAATAAGGTAATTCTGATATAAAAAGGTATTAAAAATATAAGATAATTATAATTTTAAAATATGTAAAAATACGATACAATAATTACATAAAGGTAACATTTTACAGCAAAATATGGTCTTGCGCAGTTGTAGTTTTATATAAGTTAACTAATAAATGACAGTATTACGATAGCCGTGACAGCACTGAACACTGACAGTGTAATTATAAAAGTCCATTAAAATACAATATAAATAAATAAAACATAACATCACATCAACAAAGTATAAAAAGACCCCTGTAAACATCTTCCTAGATATTTACACATTTGTGCAAAATGAATGAATATTATATACACAGCTATAGACAGTGGTGGATATTTGTACGAGCAGCCTTCGTGCATTAGTTACAGTTGGCTGGATGCTCTCCATAGAAATTAAGATAGTGTTTCTTTAAACACGTCTGCCAGGAAAGTGAAGTTTACAGTGCTGTGAGCTGTCCTGAGGACTGGATACTATGCTATGTAAGAACTTACCTTTTTACCTTTTAAAGTAAGAGTACTTTGGCCCAAAGCCTGCGTGATTCAGGGATGAAGGCCAATGTATAAGAACACAAACTTCTGCAGGACTATAGCACTGACTGTGTCTGCAGGGACAGTCCAGTCGGTCCATCTCCGGGACTGGACGGCCAGTGGACGTGGACAAGGAGCTGGAAGGTCACATTGAGAAACTAAAAGAGAAGAAGGACGGTGTCATCAAGAATCCTTGTGCCTTCAAACACAGTCACTTCAGGTAAACACAACAGTGGGGGTGTCACTTCAGATAGTGTGGTACTTGAGTTGTAGTTCAGAGGGGTATCACTTCACACAAAGAGTAGACAAGGGTATCGCTTCAGATAGATGACAGAGAGGGGTGTCACTTTTATAGAAGGAACACAGGGATATCACTTCTATGGAAGGCACAGAGGACTGTCACTTCTATAGAATGCACACAGGACTGTCACTTCTATAGAAGGCACAGAGGACTGTCACTTCTATGGAAGGCACACAGGACTGTCACTTCTATAGAAGGCACAGAGAACTGTCACTTCTATAGAAGGCACAGAGGACTGTCACTTCTATGGAAGGCACACAGGACTGTCACTTCTATAGAAGGCACAGAGGACTGTCACTTCTATAGAAGGAAGACAGGTCTATCAGTTCTATAGAAGGAAGACAGGCTATCATTCTATAGAAGGCACACAGGTGTCACTTCTATAGAAGGCACAGAGGTGTGTCACTTCTATAGAAGGCACAGAGGACTGTCACTTCTATAGAAGGCACACAGGTCTGTCACTTCTATAGAAGGCACAGAGGACTGTCACTTCTATAGAAGGCACAGAGGACTGTCACTTCTATGGAAGGCACACAGGACTGTCACTTCTATAGAAGGCACAGAGGACTGTCACTTCTATAGAAGGAAGACAGGTCTATCAGTTCTATAGAAGGAAGACAGGTCTATCAGTTCTATAGAAGGCACACAGGTGTGTCACTTCTATAGAAGGCACAGAGGTGTGTCACTTCTATAGAAGGCACAGAGGACTGTCACTTCTATAGAAGGCACACAGGTCTGTCACTTCTATAGAAGGCACAGAGGACTGTCACTTCTATAGAAGGCACAGAGGACTGTCACTTCTATAGAAGGCACAGAGGACTGTCACTTCTATAGAAGGCACAGATGACTGTCACTTCTATAGAAGGCACAGATGACTGTCACTTCTATAGAAGGCACAGAGAACTGTCACTTCTATAGAAGGAAGACAGGTCTATCAGTTCTATAGAAGGCACAGAGGACTGTCACTTCTATAGAAGGCACAGAGGATGTCACTTCTATAGAAGGCACAGGGGACTGTCACTTCTATAGAAGGCACAGGGGACTGTCACTTCTATAGAAGGCACAGAGGACTGTATCTTCTATAGAAGGCACAGAGGACTGTCACTTCTATAGAAGGCACAGAGGACTGTCACTTCTATAGAAGGCACAGAGGACTGTCACTTCTATAGAAGGCACAGAGGACTGTCACTTCTATAGAAGGCACAGAGGACTGTCACTTCTATTGAAGGCACAGGGGACTGTCATGTCTACAGAAGACACAGAGGACTGTCACTTCTATGGAAGGCACAGAGGACTGTCACTTCTATAGAAGGCACAGAGGGACTGTCACTTCTATAGAAGGCACAGAGGACTGTCACTTCTATAGAAGGCACAGAGGACTGTCACTTCTATAGAAGGCACAGGGGACTGTCACTTCTATAGAAGGCACAGAGGACTGTCACTTCTATAGAAGGCACAGAGGACTGTCACTTCTATAGAAGGCACAGAGGACTGTATCTTCTATAGAAGGCACAGAGGACTGTCACTTCTATAGAAGGCACAGAGGACTGTCACTTCTATTGAAGGCACAGAGGACTGTCACTTCTATAGAAGGCACAGAGGACTGTCACTTCTATAGAAGGCACAGAGGACTGTCACTTCTATAGGAGACACAGAGGACTGTCACTTCTATAGAAGGCACAGAGGACTGTCACTTCTATAGAAGGCACACATGATTGTCACTTCTATGGAAGGCACAGAGGACTGTCACTTCTATAGAAGGCACAGAGGACTGTCACTTCTATAGAAGGCACAGAGGACTGTCACTTCTATAGAAGGCACACATGATTGTCACTTCTATGGAAGGCACAGAGGACTGTCACTTCTATAGAAGGCACAGAGGACTGTCACTTCTATAGAAGGCACAGAGGACTGTCACTTCTATAGGAGACACAGAGGACTGTCACTTCTATAGAAGGCACAGAGGACTGTCACTTCTATAGAAGGCACACATGATTGTCACTTCTATGGAAGGCACAGAGGACTGTCACTTCTATAGAAGGCACAGAGGACTGTCACTTCTATAGAAGGCACAGAGGACTGTCACTTCTATAGGAGACACAGAGGACTGTCACTTCTATAGAGGCACAGAGGACTGTCACTTCTATAGAAGGCAACATGATTGTACTTCTATGGAAGGCACAGAGGACTGTCACTTCTATAGAAGGCACAGAGGACTGTCACTTCTATAGAAGGCACAGAGGACTGTCACTTCTATAGGAGACACAGAGGACTGTCACTTCTATGGAAGGCACAGAGGACTGTCACTTCTATAGAAGGCACACAGGACTGTCACTTCTATGGAAGGCACAGATGACTGTCACTTCTATAGAAGGCACACAGGACTGTCACTTCTATTGAAGGCACAGGGGACTGTCATGTCTACAGAAGACACAGAGGACTGTCACTTCTATGGAAGGCACACAGGTCTGTCACTTCTAAAGAACAAACACAGGGGTGTCACTTCAGATACAACCAATCAGACATAGAAAAATTATATAACTATTTTGGAATGTTACTTCACCTTGTATAGTGTATACCATACGTTAACCAAATCTCCCCCACTGAAAAAAATATGTAACCCTCCACAACTACACTCATGGGAAAATGGAGCAAACATTGGGCATTGCATGCTGCATGAACCAACCAGTTACTACTGCACCACAGTTGGTCACATGTGCATGGCTCAAGTGAAGAGGTGAATCAGACTGTACTGTTTATAAAATAAATATGTTATATAGACGGTTTAAAATGAATAAAACAATTAAGTTTATGAAACATTATAAAGGTGTAAGATATAATTTTAGGACAAAATAGGATATAACATCACCACACAGCCAACAGTGACTTTGTGCAGTTGTGCATGTGACTTTATGTAAATGTGTATCTTAACCAAAGTGTGTGACTTGTTGACCTACGTGTTTGATGTAAATGTATGACTTGACCTAAGTGTGATATGACGTAAGTGTGTTCATTGATCTAAATGTGTGACTTTCCCTCCTCGCATGTGACTTGACTTAAATGCCTGACATGACCTAAGTGTGTAACATGACATAAGTGCATGACTGAGACTTTACCTCAGCCTGTGACATGACCTGTGTGACATGATCTACATTTGTTACATGACTTAACTGTATTACATTACCACATGGCTCAACTAACTCATGGCTCAACAGATTCATGGCTCAACTGATTCATGGCTCAACTGATTCATGGCTCAACTAACTCATGGCTCAACTGATTCATGGCTCAACTGATTCATGGCTCAACTTACTCATGGCTCAACTGACTCATGGCTCAACTGACTCATGGCTCAACTGACTCATGGCTCAACTGACTCATGGCTCAACTGACTCATGGCTCAACTGACTCATGGCTCAACTGACTCATGGCTCAACTGACTCATGGCTCAACTGACTCATGGCTCAACTGACTCATGGCTCAATTGACTCATGGCTCAACTGACTCATGGCTCAACTAACTCATGGCTCAACTAACTCATGGCTCAACTACTCATGGCTCAATGACTCATGGCTCAATTGACTCATGGCTCAACTAACTCATGGCTCAACTAACTCATGGCTCAACTAACTCATGGCTCAACTGACTCATGGCTCAACTAACTCATGGCTCAACTGACTCATGGCTCAACTAACTCATGGCTCAACTGACTCATGGCTCAACTGACTCATGGCTAAACTAACTCATGGCTCAATTGACTCATGGCTCAACTAACTCATTGCTCAACAGATTCATGGCACAACTGATTCATGGCTCAACTAACTCATGGCTCAATTGACTCATGGCTCAACTAACTCATGGCTCAACTAACTCATGGCTCAACTAACTCATGGCTCAACTGACTCATGGCTCAACTAACTCATGGCTCAACTGACTCATGGCTCAACTAACTCATGGCTCAACTGACTCATGGCTCAACTGACTCATGGCTAAACTAACTCATGGCTCAATTGACTCATGGCTCAACTAACTCATTGCTCAACAGATTCATGGCACAACTGATTCATGGCTCAACTAACTCATGGCTCAACTAATTCGATCATAGCTCAAGTGACTTATGGCTCAAGTGACTTATGGCTCAAGTGACTTATAGCTCAACTGACTCATGAATCAACGTTGAAGTGAACTGTCTGACCCTCTACAAGATATCTCATGGCTATATTTCCTTTTTTTCTATAATACTCACCATCTGCTTTGTCCCAAATGTAACCAACATGAACATGCTTGTGTCAGTGCATTCAGAGACACAGAAATACAGCTGATGTTGAACTAGTGCATTTTTTACAACAGGGCAACTCGGGAAATTCCGCCAACAGTTGATCGCTTCATAGACCCCGTGATGATCGGGGTGGAGGGCACGCAACTTATCCACGGCTCAGAGGTGCCACCTGTGTGGTACGTACACACGTCACCTTCCAACCAGGAAGTTTTGAACACACCTGCCTTGTTTGAGGAAGGTTAACCTGCTTTGTAGAAAATGAAGACAGTGTTTTGGGATGGTCTCAATGCCTCAGAAAGTCAAAATATATTTAGCTGGTTTGGGACTTAGTTAGTTTCTGATTTTGTTATCAGATATTTTATGTCAATCATGTAACAAGTGAAAGCATCTTGACTTGCTTAATTGAAGTTATGTTCATGGCATTAATGCTGAATTAAGTCGGTTTTCCTAAGGTGTTCAGTTTCAGAGCAGCCGTTTAGCTATTCACAGGCATGTTTGGAACCTGTATAAACATTTATAAACATTGTTATTATGAGATTAAAACTGTAGTTACAAGACTAAGAACGCTAGTATGAATTGTATTTATGATCTTTATCAAATTTCTTCATGAGTCTTCAATATGCTTCCATTTGTGTATGAGAGCTACATAGCTTGTAGCATTTGTAGAAATGATTCGTAACACTGCGAACATTTGTGCGTCGCACATACGTTTAAAATGAATACACCAGAGGCAGCATAAATACCAAGCACAATATCAGTTATTTTGTTTCCTTTCAGGAGCGAAGATGAGGTGATGAAAGTTAGAGTCACGCATAAGAATCCAAATTCACTTGTAGAGAAGGTGGGTGATTCCTGGGAATTGGTCTTCGCGGGGATAAATGGACCATGTCCATTCTGTGGCTTGTTTGAACAAAAATGAAACTGAAATAGTTTCTCAGTTGCTTTGAACTTACCAGGCAGTGTCAGCTCTTTGAAAAGTTAATAGCTTTGGGGTCTTAGGCCGGCGGTATTATTTCCGCCAACTGCCATAATTCAAGTAGGCTGATATTTTTTAATGTATAATAATAATCATAATAATATAGAAACACTATTATGTCCCATAAATATGGCTGAATTACAGATCCACATCGTTGGGCTGATGCATGTATAGTTGTATGTTGTATACATGAATGATTGTAAATTAATATTTTAAATATTAAATACATTTTAAACAGTGTATTTTTTCTATTGAGAATAAAATTGTAAATTAATACAAATATGTAATATATTATGATTAATAAGACTAAACTATTAGTTAAAAATAAACTTAAATATAATAGTGGAATTGGGGCACAAACATTGCACACATATATTATTTAATGGTAAAAAATGTGTAAAGAGAACACCTTTAAAGGTGCATATGGGTCATTGCGACAGTTTGTAGCCGCTTGTCAATGGACAGGTTGTTACAGAGACGAGTTTTGTAGGTGGTAACACCTTCCCTTCTTTGACGCAGGGTGATTAATTACACAGGTGCCCTGTTACACAGGTGCACCTATCTCTGTCTATGTCACTGTGACCTGTGGTGACCTAGATGCTAGGTCGAGTGTGACCCAGGTGTTGCAAGGTCACTGTCTCAACTGGCACCTGGTGATGTATGGGTCATGATTCTTCCTGTGAGAATGACTTTGCTCTGTTGTTGGCACTTTGACATTGCACTCACTAAGGGCAAAATGGTTCTAAGAATCGACTTAAAAAAATATACTTTTATATGGATGGATGGATTTATTTAATATATAGATGGATTTATTTAATATATGGATGGATTTATTTAATATAAAATGTAAAAGTTTGTACAGATATACATAAGATATAAATACAAAGTATATTGGATAAAAGGATGACACCAAAAAGTGCAAGCACTTATTTCCATTGTGGTCCCATGTGTGTAAATAAATACTTATGGAGTGCCAATTTTTGTTAAGAATCTTTTAAAAGCCAACAAGTGCTTTAGATATTATATTATACGCACACACACACACACACACACACACACACACACACACACACACACACACACACACACACACACACACACACACACACACACACACACACACACACACACACACACACACACACACACACACACACACACACACACACACACACACACACACACACACACACACACACACACACACACACACACATACCACACACATACACACACATACCACACTACACTACCACATACACACACACACACAACCACACACACACACACACACACACACACACACACACACACCACACACACACACACACACACACACACATATGACACACACACATACCACACACACACACACACACACACATACCACACACACACACACACATACCACGCACACACATACCACACACACACACACACACATACCACATGCACACACACATACACACACACACACACACACACACACACACACATACCATGCAAACATGACACACACACCACACACACACACACACACACACACACACACACACACCACATGCACACACACACACATATCACACCCACACACATACCACACACACACACACATACACACACACACAAACACACACACACACACACACACACTACCACACACACACATACCACACACATACCATGCACACACACACACACACACACACACACACACACAACACACACATGCACGCACGCACATACACATACACACACACACACACACATACCACACACACACATACCACACACACACACATCACCACACACACACACACACACACACACACACACACACACACACACACACACACACACACACACACACACACACACACACACACACACACACACACACACACACACACACACACACACACACACACACACACACACACACCCCACACACACACACACACACACACACACACACACACACACACACACACACACACACACACACACACACACACAACACACACACACACACACACACACACACACACATACCACACACACACATCACACACACACATATATATATATATACAAACACACATACCATATGCATACATACATACATACACATACATACATACACACACATACCATATATACACACAAACACACAAACACACACAAGATACACAAGATACAAAGAGACACAAACACACCCCCCCCACAACACACACACATATTATACATACACACATGCATGCGCACATAGATGTATGCATACAAACCAGGTTGATTATACATATACAGTGTAGTTAGGTGTCTTCGCTACATGCCAACTACTGTAGTCAACATAATAACTTTGCATACTAGTAACACATTGTTAACAGGCAATGACATGACAAAGGCGTTGAACAGTTTGTCAGGTGTGAAGAAAGGCACTCACTAATTTAACAAGCAGGAGCCCGTCAACAGTATTAATTATTAGAATGTTAATTGAATGAGACACATTAATGAGACCTACAGTTGCCTCACTCTAGGGTTGAATTGAAAATAATTGGTAAAATGTCTACTAAATTACTCATATACTGTATTCATTCTATTAATGGAACAGTACGCTTAACAGATATTTGGGAAGCAAAAATATGTCTAAATATGTTATCAAATAAGCATACATCTATTTAATCACTTTATCTTGTTTGGTTCCAATAGATAAGTAAAGGCTACTGTAACACTACAGATAATAACTTTGTAGAACATTTGATCTTAATTCTGTCATCACTGAACATTGAATATATTGTGATAAATGTTGAAATGAAATTACAGTTATGGAAGCAACATACAGGTGTACAATGTTGTCTTTTGTTGACTTTGAAGATTTATGTCATCTCTGCTGAAAGGTTGGGTGTATACTTATTAGGGTATGCATATAATTATTAATATACAGAATATCACATATATATGTGTGCGTGCGTGCGTGCGTGCGTGCGTGCGTGCATGCGTGCGTGCGTGCGTGCGTGCGTGCGTGCGTGTGTGTGTGTGTGTGTAAGGTAGATGTGGGGTTTCACATTTAGCAGGTGATGTATCGAGGATAAGAAAGATGGTATGCACCTGTGGCAGACATTAGAAAAGTGTTATATAATATATACCTGCAGTAGACCTGTGCATATACAGCAAGTCCTAGGATGGTGGAGGTATTTATTGTGTATTTTATTGTGTTAGAAATATGTTATTATTTTCTTATATTATAAACAGGTCTACATCTGATCTTAGAAGGGTCATATACCTGTCAGACGTGTCAGAGGCCAGTGTCTATCTGTGACAGGTGTTAATGATGAAGATGGTATGTGACGGCTAAAGAACAACCAACACTGGTGCTGCCATCTAGGGATCAACGTTAACCTAATTTGGCCAGTCTTTCAATCTGATGTTTGAGCACTCAATTCAGTATTCCCTGCGTCTGTCTCCGGAATCTGTTGCTTTTCTAAAGTTGTCGTGTGTCCTGTGTTTACAGTTTGCCTACCGCGTTGTCAAAGCTTTGAAATTCCTGGTAGATACGGCGACAGGATTCAACCGGAAAATTCGCACAGAGAAGATGTGGATAGAGTGAGTGTTGGTCGCCAGGTGGCAGCATCGTATAGTGTGCAGTGATTTTGTTGGTAAATCAAAGAAGTTCAGTTCAGTTCAGTTCAGTTCAGTTCAGTTCAGTTCAGTTCAGTTCAGTTCAGTTCAGTTCAGTTCAGTTCAGTTCAGTTCAGTTCAGTTCAGTTCAGTAACTTTATTCCTGAATATTACATCCATATAAAAGGTAAACTAAAGTATAACTAATAACTATTTACCTAAAGCATTTTTCGCCAATGGCAATGGCGACACAGTTTGGTGAAGTATACAGAGCATCACTACTTCGTGATACTTTGTAGTATTGCATTGCCCGATCTAGCTATACAAGTCAAAACTATACATATTTGTTCTTTTTAACATTTTACATGTGGGTAAGCCTCTTGACACAAACATATAACTCACACTACAATCTCGAGGTTCATTGCATAACAATCTAAACACATTATTGTATGCTACACACAGTTTCCTAAATGACTCTGCTCTATAGCAACACCACAGCTGGCGTGCATATAATGATGTGAGGTAGGATTTAAATAAAGTACATTTTACAGATTCTGTACACATGTAAAACTTTCGGATCAAGGCATTACCCTGAGCATAAATTCTCTTGTATTGCCTAGATATGTCATCATTGTCGCATAGATCTTCTGTGATAATATGCCCAAGATATTTACACTTACTAACCCTGGGCAATGTTTCACCATTTAGCACAAAGTTTGGAATGTGTATATCTTTGAACCTTTTATAAGAAAATGTCAACATTACTTTTGGTACTAAATATTGTATTTAATATCATGTTCTATCCCATATTCTGAACACACAGATAATAACATTGATAAATCATCAGCATACATCAAATGGTTAATTAATAAGGAACCTATTATACATCCAGTATTTACATGTTTAATTTGTTACTGAGATCATCCATGTAAACACAAAAAAGATTAGGAGAAATAATTCCTCCTTGTTAGTAACAGAAATTAATAAACTGCTAATGCAGTTTTATGGGGAAAAAAGAACTCATTTAATTTGACAAGATGTGATAGAGACATAAATTGCATTGTATTGTAAATAACAAAATTGATATCACTTGTTTAATGAAATTTGGCTTTTCAGCCTAAAAATGATGTTTGGCATTTAAGTCATTATATATACAGCTGTACAGGTACTACAGATCTACATACAGGTATACTAAAGAACTCAAAGCATAAAAACTAATAGGTTTCTATAAAATACATGGAAAAATTACAACTAGACATTTGGGATATATTATGTCTAGATTAATGCAGTAAAAGTGATTAAAAACGTTTTAATTACAATACATTGTGATGTCTCCTTTGATTTGTCAAGTTAACCATTGTTGAGAAATAGAGTTTGTTGATAACCGTCATTGCTGGTCTGTTGCAGTCGGATCTGTTTCCTCGAGTCCATTGCTGTTGTCCCCCCTATGATGGGTGCGATGACCCATCACATTAGCAGCCTCCGCAAGATGGACTCTGACCACGGATGGGTGAAAACATTACTCGGTAGGAGGATAAGGAATATGGTTCACTACTTATTTTTCCCATAGTTTACTCATAAAAACAACATGGTATCTTACCATAGTGGTGTACTAGTATATACAATGGAATGCTTTCAGGATGGTAAATTTATCCCTTCTTCTTCATGTAATGTATCTGCTATTCATGGAATAAAACCAACAGTGGGAATATATTTGAAGGTAACTATCCAAGATCACAGGAGCACTGGTCTAATGTGGCTTGATGTTGGGATTGACCTTTGACCTGTGTTTTCAGAGGAGGCAGAGAATGAACGCATGCACCTGATGGTGGGTATGAGTCTGAAGAAACCATCTTTTCTCTTCCGAAACTTTGTCTCCATCGCTCAAGGTAAGCCGATTTAAAGGAGATCAGTTGTATTTTGTATTATGATTTAACAAGATTTAACAAGATTGCCACCTAGAGATTCAACTCTAGATGGCAGGTGGACTAGGAAGCCATTTGGCTTATCGAGAGTCCAACCTATCTATCTAAGTATACCCCGCCCGTCTTAGGTATATGTCGATTTTATTTTAAAATATATTAACACTACTAGCACATACACAATCAGCTGATAATCTGTTCCATTCGTTTACTGTTCTTTGTGAAAATGAAAATTTTCTAATATCTAGTCTACACTGCTTCTTTGCTAATGTAACTCCATGTCCTCTAGTCTTTCTCTCTTCCTTGACTGTGAAAAAAATATTTCTGTCAATATTTTCATATCCAGTCAATATTTTAAACACCTCAATCTGATCTCTCAATCTTCTGGTTTCTAGTGTTGTTAAACCACATTCTTTTAGATGCATTTCATAACTAATATTCCTGAGTGTTTGTATCATTTTGGTTGCTCTCCTTTGTACTCTTTCTAGCATATCAATATCCTTCTTGCGATATGGCTCCATGCTTGTATACAATATTCTAAGTGAGGCCTAACTATTGTTTTATACAACGGTATTATTAGTTCTTTTTCTTTGTACACTATATTTCGCCTAATTAATCCAAGAATTTGGTTTCCCTTCGCTGCTGCAATTCCACACTGCTCTGATACCTTCATGTCAGCACTAATAGTTAACCCTAAGTCCTTTTCCTTTAAGGTAGTATTTAGTACAGTACCACCCATTGTATATTGTGCATCTTCATTCCCATGTCCTGTTTGAAGGCACTTACACTTTCCAAAATTAAACAGCATTTGCCACTTCTCAGACAATTCTATCAACTTATTAAGATCATCTTGTAAATGCTGTCTATCTGCATCACTTTTAATTTTCCTAAACACTTTTGTGTCGTCCGCAAACTTCAACACCTTGCTTGTTATGTCATCATCCAAATCATTGATATATATTAAGAATAAAATAGGTCCCAGTACTGATCCCTGCAGTACTCCACTCAAAACCGCTTTCCAGTTTGAAACCTCCCCATCAACTACTACTCTTTGTCTTCTAACAATAAGCCATTTTCTACCCAGTTGATCATTCCATTTCCTATGCCATGGGTTTAGTTTAAGTAGTAGTCTTTGGTGTGCCTTTGTCAAAGAGCTTTTTTAAAATCTAAGTAGATTATATCTACTGGTGATCCCTCATCTACCCACTTTGTGACATCTTCCAAAAACATAACATATTTGTTAAGCATGACCTCGCTTTTAAAAACCCATGTTGAGATGGGTTTATCAATTTATTTTTAACAAGAAAATCAACCAGTGATCTTTAATTAGTCTTTCTAATAGTTTGCAAATCACCGATGTTAAACTCACTGGTCTATAGTTCTCTGACTTGTTTCTGAACCTTTTTAAATAATGGTATAATGTTTGCTTCTTTCCATTCTAACGGAACTACTCCCTCCTTTAATGACAAATTGAACACTGTTGCAAGCGGTATGCTGATTTGTTCTACAATTTCCAATAGTAATTTGGGAGGAATCTCATCCACTCCAGGTGATTTATTATCCTTCAATCTCTTATTTTCATAGCTACCATTGTTGGGGTTACAATTAGTTGTCCTAAATAGTCAAACTCTCTCCCTTCGAACTTAGTCTCAGGTACTGGTAATATACTAATATCTTCCCTGTAAACACCGAACTAAAGTACTCATTTAGGTTTTCTGCCATTAAGAATCCTCTGTTATTATGTTTCCATCACTACCTCTGAGGCACCTTATCTGAACTTTCTGTTTACTTGAACATACGCATAAAACTCTTAGCTTATTTATATTAAAAGCTATTTATTTTTCGTAGCTTCTTTTTGAATTTATAATTTCAGCTGTAGCTTGATTAAGTGCTTCTTTATAAATGATATAGTCTTCTTCACTTCCGGTATGTCTATATGTCTTCCACATCATTTGCTTGTACTTGATTTTTCTAATGGCTTCCTTCGATAAGTGTTTCTTCTTTGACCGTTTCCCCTGTTTTTTCAAGGGGACAAATTTGTCAACGACGCAGTAATTTCACTCTTTAAAATATTCCAGCATTCTGTTGCTGTCTTATTCTTCAGTGTGTTATTCCATTCTATCTTTGCTAAATATTCCCTCATGTCCTTATATCTTCCTTTGTGAAATTTTTTCTTGTACCTTATTTTTCTATTCCTTTCTCCCTTTACTTTTATTATAAAATCATATATTGTATAAAAGGTACATCTATTATAAAATACTGACTTCCCTATGTGTGTTAATGAAGCATTTGTTGTTGAAAGCAAGTATTTTGGGAGGGGGTGTTTTGTCATATATCATCAGAGATCCTCAGAATTATTCTTGGTTGCTATATGTGGATTTGGGTGATAGCATTACATTTTGTAAAAACACTGAATTGTTGAATAAAAAAGATTTCTTCTCGGTTAAAACATAGTGGGAAAGTAAGTATAATACATTACATAAATAGTTTATGCCATAAAATAACATTATACATTAAATATTTTTAAAGGGATATTAAGTGATTCCATTGGTTGATAGTTGTGTAATTAATCTGCCCTAATTGTAATTAGTGTTTTGATCTTATATTTAATCAAACTGAAAAATGCTCAACTTTATGGACAGCAAGACTTAAAACTTACTTTGGAGTGTTTAGTTGAAATGTGCTATGTTTTGGTCCGTCATGTGCAGATCTGACTATACATTGATGTCATGGATCCTGCTGTACTTTTGAAAAATGTCCACTCCGAGGCACACAAAATACATTGTAACACTTACATATTTAAAATATTCATAATCAGTTTAAATTTGCACATAAAGACGACATGTGAAATGATAATAAATAGATAATTAAATAAAGCTTCTAAAAATCCTAGTTCATAACCTAAACTTATCAGCAATAAATAGATAAAATAAAATAATAAAGTATATTAATAACTTACTAAATAAAGTAAGTAAAAATGCAGAACTATAATTACAGTTAAATAAATTCATTATAAAATACACTTTATAAATGCGGTCTTAAAAAGATGTGTTTTTAAGTTGGACTTAAAAAGTTCAAGTGAGCCTATTAGGTGCAGACTGTCCGGTAAATCGTTCCACAGGCGCGGAGCTGCCACTGAAACGCCACGCCGACCATATCATTTTAAATTGTGGGATGGTACTCTCAGGAGATGGCTTCCGGCGGAGCGAAGCTGGTGACCTGGCGTATAATCCGTAATCATGTCAGCGATGTATTCAGGCGCTAGGTCGTGTATCGCTCGGAAAGTCAAAACCAGTATCTTGTATGTTACGTGCCATGGAACCGGCAGCCAGTGTAGCGCTATCAACACTGGCGTGATGTAGAGCCGGTCTCGGCGTGGCTGTTGCGTAATTACATGCGCCGCCGAATTTTGCTCTCGTTGCAGTTTCTGCAACAATCGTCCATTGATGCCACATAACACTGCATTTCCATAGTCTAGTTTTGATGTCACTAGACTGTGGACATCAATGGTTAGGCAGTGGCGTATCTTGGCGATGTTGTGCAGTTGGAAGTAGGCAGCCTGACATGTACACACAACTATACATATATATAATATATATATATATACACACACACACACACACACACACACACACACACACACACACACACACACACACACACACACACACACGAGGACCTTGTAAATGTATGCAGCTAAAATTGTACATTCAAAATATAACCATTCAAAATAGTCTCGAAAACGTCACACACACGTTTTTGCTTCTTTTCCTTTCCAGTAACAACAGTAAACACACACACAACAACTAATAAACACATACATCAACTGTTGTTGCATGAACTTTGCACCCCGGCACCGGCCACCCCCCCCCCCCCCCCCCCCCCCCCCCCCCCAAAAAAAAAAAAAAAAAAAAAAAAAAAAAAAAAAAAAAAAAAAAGTCATCAGTTCAAGGTTCTGCAGCCATTTTGTGGGTTACTTGGAGGAGGAGGCCGTCTTCACCTACACCAAGTGCCTCTGGGTGAGTGGTGCATTCTGGATCAGTGAAACACCTTATTATACATGATATCAAGATGGTTCCCACGTCAAACTTGTAGATCACGAAACGTTATTGAATACCTGATAAATGAGAGACGATCGTAATCGTTTTGTTCCACTGACTTCTGTACGTTTACTTAGTGTAATGACTCGGACTGGGTGATTTATGTTTTCTTTTTGGAGTGTGTGTTTTGGTTTATTGGTTTATTGGCATCTTTCCCAATGCTGATTTAGTTTGTCTTCCAAGTTTGCAGAGTTTCTGTTTATGATGTTATTTCTCATTTCACTTTGAGGAGACAGCTGAGACATTAATCACACACCTGCATATTATTAACGAGATATACAAAACAATACTTGATGGGTGTCCGGAGTACTGTATATATAATTTATTTAACAGTTGTATTGCTGAGTGTTATAAATATTATGTGACATTGATTGATTTCAGGACATTGAACACGGGCAGCTGCAGCACTGGCAGACAATGCCTGCTCCCAAGCTCGCCCTCGAATACTGGCAGCTCCCGGTGAGTGCTTGTCTCTGTTGTGGTCGACTTGTGGCTACGATGAAGTTCTTATTTTGACCACTTTTCATAAAGACCAGAGACTGTCTAAAATTGTGGACATCGTTGTTAAGACCATTTCCAATTTATTAAGATTATCATTGTTAAGACCAACTTGCTGCTAAGGTCAGTGGCTCATTAAATTCCTTGGTGATCCTTTTATAAAGTCTCCATATTACAGCCACCTTCTTAATAAGACCAATTTATGCAGTTTATTAGTTCCCAGTTAAGGCCATTCCTATGATAAGATCATCTCCTTGTTAGGTACAAGTGCATGTTGGGATCAAGTACTTGCTAAGGAAATGTGCTTGTTAGGACCAAGTGCTCATTGGAGAAATGTGCTTGTTAGGACCAAGTGCTTGTTAGGGAAATGTGCTTGTTAAGAGACCAAGTGCTTGTTATGGAAATGTGCTTGTTAGGACCAAGTGCTCGTTAGAGAAATGTGCTTGTTAAGAGACCAAGTGCTTGTTATGGAAATGTGCTTGTTAGGACAAACGTCTGCCAAAGCATATGCCTCATATGATAACTCCTAGAACTAACTCCTTGATAAGACCAAAATAACATAACGACTCATTATAGAATCTACTCCTTGTTCTACCCAACTCCACATTCTTGGCCCAATCTATCTTCCTGTCTATCTCGCACAACCAACTCTGTATTCCAACCACCTCTCTGATACACTCAGCTCACACAAAGTAGTGCTCAGCCATTCGGTGAATGGTTCCTCTGTATGCCACCAGGATTGGGCGACTATGAGGGATGTCATTTTTCACATCCGCGCCGATGAAGATCACCACCGGATCGTAAACCACACGCTCGCCATGTTGAAGAAGGAAAAGATCAAAATCACGCCAGACGAACCGAAAAAGTAACGGGAAAAAGACGTTTCCAGGAAGTTAGTGGCGCAGCATATGATGTGGGAATTACAACGGATTGTATATAAGTATGATGTAACAATGAGCAAAGTTTTGAAGGTCTAGTGTGAGAGTTGATATGTTGTCGACGGCAACGAAAATGTGATTTTGGATGATAGCTTGGCTAGCAATGGTAGATCAGGAATATAATTATACTGCCCAAGTACGAGAGGGTGGCTTTGGTTCTGGGTAGGACATGATCTATGCCTGGGTGCAAGCACGTGAATGCATGACAAAACTGCATGACACAGGCACACCTGCAGGAGAAACTATCTGACTTTGTACGTTGAAACACTGACCTTTTGGCGATATGGGAAATACACAGTGTGTGTAGTTCCGAAGTGTTTAGAGGAGTGAAGTATAGTGACATTATGCAGAAGTTGTATAGGAAAACTGCTATAAAACATGAAGCTCATGTATTCTAGAGAGGATGTGGTTTTATTACTCCACTCGTGTTCTCATGTAAACTTCTTCAATGAGATGTTTTCCTGAGGTTACTGTGATGGAACAAGTAGAATACACTAGACACAAACCGCGTATAAAACTATAACCATACATGTATATATTGATATTTGTAGGTCTGTTATTCTAATTAAAGCAATACCATTTGGATTTAACATTATGTATGTTGGATGCATTTGTTGGGCAATGTGTGGAATGCAAAGCGAAACCATCAGCATTTGTGGATCTACAAACTGTTTTGGCTGTTGCCCAAACTTTCATATTTTCATGACGCTGATTAAACTGGTTGCATGCATCATTTAGTGCTGTTGTAGCATTGCAAATTTTTGCTGTGTCATAAAATATGGGTCTGAATTTCATTGAAATGTTCACAAAAGATTTGGCTGATACGGCTAAATCTAAGCAAGCACATTGAAAACAATGTACTAATCTGCAGCGCAACCTACAGATGGGTGCATAATCTGCAGATCAGCGAAATGCATAACATAATCTGCAGATTATGCAAATCTAGCAAATGCGTCCATGATGTATTTTATGGATGTGCTTGCATATTTCGATTGTGACTTACCTCGGTAGTTAATGGTTAAACGGTGAAATTACAATATCCCAGAATTCCCAAGTTCAGACAAATCTACCAAGTCACATGCTCATGATTACCCAGATGTAAATATCCACGAAATACAGTAACAACAATAATAAACTATAGAAGCTGTCTTGCACTTTTTATTATTCTCACTATATACATGTACAAGAACTGTATCAATTAATCATATCTGAGATTTGTAACCGACAAAATTTGTTTACATGTAAGACTGGGTTTATATTATATCAACATCATCATGAGATGTTGGGTATGTCAAAGGTCAAGGCTGTGTTACATCACACAAGATGGCATGTCACAATAGGATACACGATTTCCATAATGTTAAGTAGCAATGTAAATGTTAATGCAATGCATTACTGATGACACGGTGAAGTAAACTTACCTTTAGAAACACTGCATAGTATCAGGATGTACATAGTTCATTTTTGGGCGAACTTGCCACAAAATCAACAAATCCTATACAATAAGTGAGTTTGTGTATCTATAAACCTCACCACAGGTTAGAAGTGTGTTAGACCACAGGTTAGAAGTGTGTTAGACACGTATCTGTACAAAGCAGTCACACCAGAACACTGTGAAGATTACGTCTTCTTCTTATCTTTAGTTACGAGGTACTGTTATTTGTTAATATACGTTCTGTTTACCAGGGTACGTTAAGAAGTGTGTTTATTACCATCTGCGGCCACACCACGACCGCACAGATTCACAAGCTCAACGATCTATCACATTTAACCACGGCTATCAGCATCTGTAATAAATATTATAAAACTGAAGACGTGAACATAAAATACTCTGCGAGAAAATTAGGAAACAAAAAGTGTCTCGGTCTTGAATTAGACGCTTACTTCCAAACAAACGACGTCAACACCCTTGAGCAGGCTGACCTTGACACTAAGAACCAGCAACACCAGCAGAGCAATGAAGCCAGAGATCTCGGCAAAACATCAACAGTGGTCAAGTGCCATATAAATAAGATTACCATGCTGGAAAATAAAATTGGGCAGATAAATTCCAGTAAATGCGCAAACGAGTCAGTTGATCAAACTTGTTCAGTGCCGCTACATGTTGCTGCTTTCTCTCACTAGAGGCGCTGGCAGAAACCTGCTGAGAACCAGCAGGTTCGACTCAAGAATTCCACGGAACGTCTGTCACGATGATGAGTGTGTACAAAGACGACAGCGTCTACGCAGGACATGAGGCCGCAGTCCGTCTCGCAGTTTTTAAACTGAGTTATCTTTTTGCTTCACTTCATCACTGCATTACGCTACACAGAGTTTAGTTTTTTCTGTCTTCAGTTCATACGAATCTGGCCATCCAATCACTGGGCTGGAATCTGTGGCAGGCCAAACTCGTCGACAGGAACGCCGTCCTGCAAACAGAACGCAGTCGTGTTAAAACACTGGTTTACAAGAGGGATTTTTTTTTAACCATTTCAGAATTGGAACATATAAAAAGGATTTTTAACTCTTGCATGTAAGATGCTACAAAAGTCTTGAACTAACACGTTACAAATGGGCTATGCAGACAAAGCAAAAATGACAAGAATCCCCAAAAGTCTGAACTCTGTGGTGGCAAGTATATAGAACTTTCATAACATAATGTATGCATGCACGTACACATACAATCATAGATAGATATACATATATTTATATATATATATATATATATATACATATATATATACATAGATATGTATATCTTGTATATTTATAAACATGTATATATATATATATATACATATGTATATATAATTATATATAAAATTATATATAAAATATATGGTTTATGACTGCATCTAAACAAACCACCTAAAACCAATTTCGCGATATTTAAATATTTGTTATAACCCACAACCCGTCGACCCACCTGACTGGCCTCCGAGGCTGCCCCAGGAACCCCCGTGGGTGCACTGGGGGCCTTTGCTGCCTCATCGAGATACGACGTGTCTTCGTCCAGCGCCATCTCATCACCGAGGGCGTCAAGTTCGGCTTCAAGGTCATCTTCGTCGACATCTGGCATGCCATAGCTCCGGCCCATAATCTCCTGGATCTCGCCGGCCTGTTCAGTCATGTCCTCGAGTTCGTCCTGCAGATCCTGCACAACCAAATCACTCCAAAATAGTCTCAATCCACACACATGTCAATACAATACAATAATATTGTAGTATCACTCAGGGGATTCATTTTAATTTTGAGTGTCTGTTAGTAACAATATAGTAAAAATTTAATAAGTCACACCTGCATTTGTAGTTAAATACACCTAATTTACAGTTATAATTAAATAAGCATAACATAGTTTCAACTTGCATTTACAAAAATCAATAGTTCTGAAGATACAGTTTAATTAAAACCTGCAGAAGCAACCTGCCACAGATGGAATACCAATTAGCTAGGTTTTCCAGGCAGACCACCTGGCAGTGGGCTAACACCAATACACAATTATCAAGTAGCCATAGTTCTTTCCTGGCAGGCCACCTAGCCTCTAGAGTTGGGGTCAAGCCAGGCAATCGTTAATACGCAAGTATTGTTTCCCAGCCTATCCAGGCACATGCAGGCAAAATACCGACAGGTAGCCTTTTGGGAAGGCCTGATGTGTCTGAAATTTCTTTTGTACTATCTGTGTACCCTAAGATATGCATGTGTAAAATTGGAGAAAAGGTTATCTAAGAGTTTTGATTTTTTACCAGTTTTGGGACCTTCAGAATGATCAAATTAAATAAATATTTCTCATGCATACATGTAGTAGCAGTAGCCTAAGGTGCATCTATGCCAAATTATAAAAGTAAATCATTGACTGTTTCTGAGATATGGGAGCTAACGGCACACGGAGCACATAAAGTGATGCCATAAGTCCATTGGACCAAAGGACTAAAACTGCGGTTTTGTAAGCACTTATTGAAATGCACTTGGCAGCATGAAAGTACAGTTTTTTACGGAAAATAAATCATATCCAAACGTGCGCATTTATTTTACATCTACTTTGCAAGCAAAGTCAAATTCTCTGAACTACAGTTGAACAAAATATAACATGTGTCCTTTATCTTTATTATGCATGAGAAATTTTTATTTGATTGGATCAAATACAGTGCTGTGTTCTCACATACAGTGAACAAAGTATGACAGTGTGTCTGCTCACATACAGTGAACAAAGTATGACAGTGTGTCTGCTGACCTACAGTGAACAAAGTATGACAGTGTGTCTGTTGACCTACAGTGAACAAAGTATGACACTGTGTCTGCTCACATACAGTGAACAAAGTATGACAGTGTGTCTGCTCACATACAGTGAACAAAGTATGACAGTGTGTCTGCTCACATACAGTGAACAAAGTATGACAGTGTGTCTGCTCACATACAGTGAACAAAGTATGACAGTGTGTCTGCTGACCTACAGTGAACAAAGTATGACAGTGTGTCTGCTGACCTACAGTGAACAAAGTATGACAGTGTGTCTGCTCACCTACAGTGAACAAAGTATGACAGTGTGTCTGCTCACATACAGTGAACAAAGTATGACAGTGTGTCTGCTCACATACAGTGAACAAAGTATGACAGTGTGTCTGCTCACATACAGTGAACAAAGTATGACAGTGTGTCTGCTCACATACAGTGAACAAAGTATGACAGTGTGTCTGCTCACATACAGTGAACAAAGTATGACAGTGTGTCTGCTCACCTACAGTGAACAAAGTATGACAGTGTGTCTGCTCACCTACAGTGAACAAAGTATGACAGTGTGTCTGCTCACCTACAGTGAACAAAGTATGACAGTGTGTCT